>JACN01135822.1:0-13755 GCA_000787155.1 Scartelaos histophorus
ATAAAATAAAATAAAATAAATATGCAACAGAATGACTTGAAATGTCAAATCGGTATCACTTTTGGAAACTCAAATTTGTCTGTTAACATATTAAAGGAGCTGTACCTGATTTTTATTCTCTGAAACATGAAACTTAATTTTAAATGATTTGCAAGTCATAGCTCAATCTGATCACCCAAATTATCCCCCACAATGTTTTTATGAGAGCTTTTTACAACTCTCAAAAACCAGAAAAACCATGCACATGTTGGGATTTCATGTGTTTTAGGGTACATTTACTATTTGCTTAATTTTCATCTGAAAGCCTAAATATCTTAATGTTAAAGTTACAGATTTTAGTCGCCACAATATGATGAACACCTGCCCACACTTGTTGTGTTCATAGTGGATGCACGGAGGGTTAATTGTCTTGGCCAAGGAAACAACAACACTGAGCACCGAAGGGAGCTGGAAACTGCCAACCTTTAAGTGAGAGTGAAAATCTTTCCCCAACTGAGCTGCCACCCTCCTCTAGTCTAATCTGTGGATCTGTGCCATTGTCATTAACAGACCTATACCAACAAAATCAATATTTCTTTTAAACTCAGGTACAATACTTACTTACTTACATTATTTGATTCTGCCTCTCCACAGATCTGACCTGTTTACTTGCCTGTCTTCCTGAAAATGTGTATAAATTAAATGCCATATTATGTAACATTCCAGGCAACACTATGTCTCGTGTCATTAGTTTTGTCAGTGAGGCCATAAAATCAGCGAGACAACTCAATCTCCCATAGTTTGAAATCTGCAGGTGAGAGAAATGACAACTAAAAACATTAAAATCTAATAATCATGAAATGCATAAAATCATCCTGATGGTGCTGGGGAACATTTCCAATCTAATTACTGCTTGGTTATGTAAAACCCTTTTTATCTGTTCATTTCCTATTGGCTGATTGAGGGATTGAGTTTTAATGGAGATTAGGGATTTCCACAGTTAATTAGTTGAGCAACATCTGCATTCCCTGAGGAGCAGCCTGCATCTGCTCTTTACTTCATCCAGGAGAAGGAGATTAACAGGTTTAAATCTCATATAACAGCTCATATTATCATCAATGAATTCATTATTGATTATAATGAAATCAACAAACCAAAACAGCTTTACATGTATATATAGAATGCACAGCAAGTTCAGGTTTAATTGGTTTTGGTAGTGTTTAGTAAACTCTTATACTATAGCAGACAAAATAAAAGATTTTACGTAACGCTTGTGTTGAGGCACTACAGTTTGTTTTTACATCAATCAAATGGCAGTTTGTAAAGGAAACATTTACATTTATACATTTACAGTAGTTAAAACGATTTGACTTTGATCACGTTTATATCTTTTTGGGCCAGTATCTAAAATAAAAATAAAATAAATTCAGATGGATTATTCAGTTGCTCATCTGCATAATGCAATCTTTCTCTTGTCAGATATTAGCTTGAGCAGTGATCTTATTTCTTCATTATTACAGGGCTCCTAGTGGCAATAGCAGTGACAGGCTTACTAAATGTCTGAAAACAATGCCTCCCTGATCATGTTTATTGTTCATTTGGTCTGATCTCGTGATTTATATGAGAAAAACTTTTAGACTGAAGGCCTGTTGAGAAAACACAAGCGTTTATACAACCATGTTTCACCCATGTGAGCTCCACAGAGAGAAAGATATTTGATTTTACAGTCTGCTCAAACCATGGGAACGGTCCAGATGTGGGAAAAATACAGTGGTCCATATTAGTCCATACAGGTGTTCACTTACTCAAAAACACCTTGAAAACCGCCATGTTTTATTCAGTTAATGAGTGGGTCATCTCTCCACGGATCTGACCTGTGACAATGTCTGGTGGTGAAGATGAATGTTTAAGTTGATATTGTGAAATACCCAGACCAAACCAACAACCTCTCCAAGAAGCAAAGCAGGTACATGGACCCAAAAGTTGCACAGTGCCCCTTTAATTATTCCCTCCTTCCAAAACATCCCATTCAAATGTTTAGTATCTGGTCAAATTGAACTGACACCTTGATGAAGTCATTGTGGTACAGGTTTGTGGGGCAGACATAACATGACCTTGATGAGTAAAACACACCACTTACAGTATTTATTTAAAGCAGGTTCATTATTCAGCAGAGTTTAGGGCAGCAGACACGTACTAATGCATGTCTGGAGCCCTAAGCCACTCTTGACCCTGGCTCCTCCAGTTCAGGCTAGTTAAGTTTAAATACTAAATACAATAGTTATCATAGGTTTACATTAGGAAATTTGTTAAGAAAAGCTGAACAAATTGTAAGAAGTAGCACTGAGGTTCTAATGGTGTTGCCATAGGCCTACATGTTAATTATTTAAATAAACAATGGTAAATTAAACTAGCTTTGGCCTTTGTTTATGGTTGCTAGGTAACAGTTTTGGAATGACCTCATTATTATTTTACATATCGTCACCTTCCTAAAATAATCGCCTAAGTCATTTACTTTGCCATAATTTATGCCATAATTTCAATTTTGGGGGAGTTTTTTGTGTTTCCTGAAAAACCTGAAAAAATGACTTATGTGATTATTTTAGGAAGGTGTCGATATGCTGCCTGTCCAAGGAAGTAAAATGATAAACCAAAATGTCTGAAAGTTTTAACCAAATCAAAAATATAATTGTTAGTTTTTGTCAAATCTTGTAGTCTACCAGTCACAACAAGACACACCAAGCTTCTCTCATCTGAAGCAATGGATAATAAATCAAAATGACCTTACAAATGCTTCTTTTGCTCCATCACATAAAATATGATTATTATTTTCACCATGTTGTTACATATTTTGCATTCTCTTTTGAAGACACATGGACATAAACTATAGCGAATGAGTGAACAGTGTGTGTATCTGCAGCTGCCGGTTGAATAAGCTGAATAAGCAGCGTGGATCTAGTTTCATGCATTAGTTTGTGCATTGTGTGAAGACAAAGACGCTTAAGAGGCGCATTAAACAGAGATACACTCACTGCATGTAAACACTACATTTAATACCTGGTTTGATGAAGTCCAGAGAGTTTGATTAATGTATGAAACTTGATCCGGGTGCATGAGGTGGAGGCCAGGGACACTAGAGCCACTCCACTTAACTATTCTGACTACACTTAATCATTAATGGTGCTCTCAGCGTCAGTCAGGTGTGCTGTTGAAGTCTGATTTTGGGACAGTCATCACTTTAAAGATTTAAGGGTAAGAAGAATTATGTTTTTATGGTTTTAATTTTAGCTTACTTAAATCAGTGTTATAAATGCATAATCCATATTTTAATATCCCATGTTTGTATCTATATTTCCTTATAAAACTGAACTGTATTAAATCCCCCAGTGGACGATTTCATTTATTATAGGCCACATAACAGGATCAGAAATAAAAAGAATTTGATTATGAACAAAGAAACAGAATTGGCAAATTGGAACTACAACACTGAAGAAAATGTGATGTCATATTCACTATAGAATAATAATAGTGACACATTATTAGCAGAAAATACTATTAGCAGAAAATAAAAAAAAAATTATATGAGAAATGGCTGTATTTTGTTTACACTTGTGCATCATTTTGGATAAATTTGGTGTAATTTCAGTGTTGCAGAAGTCCATTTGAGCAGGTGCACAGGACATGGCCACCGCAGTCTGCTCCAGAGCCCAAACAGTCACAGGGCTGTTCCCATAGCAACGTGCCGGTCGCAGCAGGAAGTGCAGTCAGACATTAATCACTACATCTCACATCTTTGACACGGGAGCTGCAATAACAGAGGCCTACAGCGGTCTGCCAGAGCAAGTAGACTTTCACACCTGGGGCTGAGGCACAGAGGAAATAGAATGGACATAATAGACTTTTGAAAGGGAAACAAGAGAAATAAGGAGACAGGGTGAGAGGGGCTTAGGTTACTGCACTGACTCATGGCGTAGTGGTTGTACCTGTGCTGGAAAAGTGGGCTTGTAAATGGATAGCCAATCAGGAAGAGGCAACTTTGTTCTTGTGTCTTGGTATGTTTGGATCAGAACATTCTCACAAAAACATATTGATACAGTCTTGTTCTTAACACTTTTCTTTGCCCATATTGTACCTTTTGAGTGCCATACTGGAGCTTGTCATGTGGAAGAAAGCTATATTTGTGGGACTAACATCACAAGTGACAACAGCTGCAGGTTTTTTTGTTTTGTTTTTTTGTTTATTAGCTGCATAAAGCTTGAAATATGCAATATTTAAACCACCTTCCCTATGACTAAAAATAATGTTTTAGTCCATTATAAAACATAGGAGAAAAGTGGTTCACTTCAATTCAGTGAACACTGTTTTCCAGCTTTGATAAGACCATATGTCACCTGGCAATGAAAAATCCATTTGAGAATCACACTAATAGACATGACTGAAAGCTAAAATGATGCCAATGACTTATTATTGATTCATAAGCTCTGACTGTGAAGTGAAAAATTCACTGTATTAGGAAGTAACTTGTACTGAGAAAAACATTAGACAAATCTGATCAGTGATGGAGGTAATAATATACATATGACAGTGGCTCTCTGCCCCCTGGAGCTAATCCTCATTCATTAGCTGGTTTATGAGGCGTGTTGAGTGGGAGGCACGGCGGTGAAGCAGCTTTTTGGCTTCAGAGTTGTGCCAAATCAAAGGCGCTCACTGCTGCCGCTGCAAATGTGTGAAATCAGGAAAACCCTAAAAGATCTCCAAAAGCTCAGAGTGGGTGGATTCACTTGAGTAAAAATGACAAGGTTTTCCCTCCTCAGTGGGCAACCATAAACAAAGCTGTACAAGAAGACTTTGTTATGAGAAGCTGCCAGCACCAAGGGGAAATGCAAGAGTGAAGCTGTAGATATCTCAATAAGTTGAACATTCAACTTTTTATTCCCAGTCCAGCAGAAGACATGACCAAACCCAGTGGGCCTCTCTTCAAATTATGAACAACACAAAATATTTGTTAGGGAGAGTGGAAATATTTACTTTTATAACTACTTTGATATATATTTATTGGTGTATGGAAATAACATCCGTATGGTTGAGGTCAGAGCAACTGAACCACCAACCCTTAAAAGGAAGCATATCTGAAGCATACATTTATTGCTTGAAATAAATTCATCTAATTAAGTGGTAAACCAAAGCACTGAAAATACAAATAAACCTAATCCTGATTATCAGGCATAAAAAATATGAAAAAGTCCCAGATTAACTGTTGTGTGACCACCTCATTCACACTGTTTGAAGTGCGTAGTTAGTGGATGATTTAATTGAATGAATATTTAGTTGAAGATATTCACAGTGAATACAATGCTGACAACTAATACTGTATACCAAAACAATGACTCATAAATACTACTGAGACAGTCAGTGGTGAGTGACAATGTCCATCTAACAAGCACCAAAAGGAAATAAAAATACTAGCAGGTGGAACAGAACATTCATGACTTTGTGACGGCAAACAGACAAATGGCTCAGTGACATAGACACATTATGACTATCAAATACACAGAAAAACAAACTTTAATGCTGATGCTCATGAAATAGATTATGTCATCTTTTTCAATTGAATTATTTTCTGTTGATCCAAAATCTAAAATATAATGTAAAAAGGTGTCATAAAATATTTCAATAGTGACAACATTTTTGTGCAGTTAATCTGGCAAACCAGCATTAGGTTTACACTTGGCTTACATTGACTTTTAGTAAGACTTTTGTTAGTTATTCACTAACTGCAGGAAATCAAATTCAGTAGGGTTGAATATATGCATGAATCTGTAGTTCAAGTAGATGTTATAGCTAGCTCAATAGTGCTCTTAAATATGATTTGATGTGAAGTCATTGAGTGCCATAGGTTCCCTGCTTGATTGTATCATGGTATTATTCACTCATAAGCTGTTTAGACAAAAGTAGGGCCTACAAAAATGGGCTTCATGGTTGCCTATTATAATTGTTTACCTTGAGAAACCTAAACGTGTGCCACATGACGTGTTTGACCTATAGTCTGCAGCGCCTTTCAGACTGTCTGGGCCTGGGTCCCTCATAATAGCTCACTACTCTGTGCCAAGTTTGGTCCTGAACGCGCACTTACAGTGGCAACAGTGACAAGCCTAATTAAATCTACCCTTGGCATTATAATACCCTTTAAACTCTAATTAACTTCTCACTGGTGACATTTGGTATTGTATATCCGCATGTATCAGGTTCATTTGAGTCAGGGCTTGTGTCAGTGTCAAACAGCGCCTTCTGGATCTTGAACGCGTCTGAAGCGCACTGACTGCTGCAGAGACGGACAAACAGCGGCGGCCTGTCGGAGCTTCCACACACCGCACTGCGCCTCTCCTCCCCGGGTGCTGTCACTCGGAGGCTGCTCCCTGCTAATTAGGCCACTGGCTGCTGATAGGAGCAGACAGCGCTCAGATACTGCTCAAACGACGCCAATTATCCGCGCATCTCGACTTGTTTACTGAGGACTAGGCATGCGCTTTTAAAACCACCTTTCTTCATTGCCTCTCTCCGCTGGAAGGGCTCCGCTGCTCTTTACGTAATGTTTTTTGCGTAATTTTGACCGTGTATTCGACGGCGCGTGGATTACTCTGGCGAGGACATCTCTAGTGTAGTGTTCACCCTCCTCTTTTGCATCCGCTGTTGTCTTCTTCAGAACTTGACGCACGCACAAAGAGACAGACGGGCTGAATGGAGCAACACGAACATCCAGGAGCCGCGTAGATAAGACCCGGACACACTGCATCCTTTTCGGCGTTGGCTCAAGGTAAGACTGTTGCTCTGGTTCCTTCTGCTTCCTTCTTCATCTCGACTCACGTTTCCATGTTCTGCGCGTTTGTTGTCGGGGAGAGTGGTGCAGTGCCAAATCAGCGCGTCTACAAGGACATTTTGTGAATGATGCGAGATTACGCGTTTTTATGTTTTACATCAAACCTGATTCGGATGAAACATAGAACCTGCTTGAAGGCGAAATACTAAACAGCCTCTTGTATCTTGGGGACGTTGAGGAGGTGAGAGAAAGAGATGTGTCTTATAGAAGAAATTACCTTTGGATAAGATGCTATATTGTTGTTTTTAAGATGCGCAAAACAGCACAGAGGGAAAGTTTATGCGTGTGAAAGCCGCGAATGCATCATACTATTAATCAAGTGCATGAACTGTGAACTACAAACCAGTAAAGTAGACACCAACTCGCATAAGACGTGATGTTTACATCAAACATCTGAAGAAAACCAACAACCAATCCATAGAAACACCCAGATGAAGGAGGTTAGGGAATGTTCTTTGATATAGTACAATAAAGACTGGTACCATGTGATAGACTTTTAACACTTTCTCAGAAGAAGCTTCAAGTCACCTTGTGATCCAGACAAACAAGTTGATATGTTAAATACATAAACATTCAGAATGAAAATATTAATATAACTTCACATTATTCAATAGGATGCATAAGTGTTTCTGTGCAGCTTTGTGACTTTTTTTAACATATTATTGAGGTCCTGTGGTCTGTAAGCCTCACCAGACCTGAGATTTGACTGGCTTAATTTCCTGTGAACATAAACTAAAGATTAGATTTGATTATTTAGGACTGTCTCACTCTGTTCACAGGCACATATGAGCACATCAGTATGTCATGTGTGCCTTAAAATATGGATCAACTCAATAAAAATAAATATGATAAACCAATGTGTTGAGAAAGACAACTATAAATGTAGACTATATTAACCAGCAAATGTTTACAAAATGGACATTTATTGAAAAATGTCATTGACAGTAAGACATTCAATTCTGTTTCTGTTCTTTTTTCCAGCCTACTCTTTAACTATGGGATCTGTTTAAACTTGAGTGGGATTTCCATCATGCTGGACTCACTACCTCAGTGGCGCCCCCACTGTTCCAGATGGACATGGCTCCTCTTCGTCGGGACCGTCCTGCTGTGGCTGCCCCTGTCCCGCACCACCACCCTCAACTGCCACAAAATCTGCATCTGCGCCTCCAACATTGTCAGCTGCTCCAAAATGAACCTGACAGAAGTCCCGCTCAACATCCCGTCCTACACTGTAGTTTTGGACCTCAGCTACAATGAACTTAAGAGGCTCAAATCAGAGTGGACACCAGACCGTCTGCCCAATCTCTATAACTTACTTGCAAGCCACAATGAAATGACTTTTTTGTCGTCAGAAGCATTTGTGAATGTAAAGCACCTGCGCTACTTGGATTTATCTTCTAACCATCTACGACTACTGGACGAATTTGTCTTTGAGCCTTTGGTGAACTTAGAGGTTCTCCTTTTGTACAACAACAGAATATCCACGATTGACCGCGCAGCTTTTATCACGATGGTTAACCTGCAGAAGCTTTACCTTAGCCAAAACCAAATCTCTCGATTCCCCTCAGAGCTTGTAAGGGAAAAGTCACGCTTGGACAAATTAAGTTTGTTGGACATATCTTCAAACCGGATTGCAGTTTTACCCATAGATGAGCTAAGAGTCCTCCCTGCTTATATAAAAAATGGTCTTTACTTTCACAATAACCCTTTGCACTGTAATTGTGACCTTTACACTCTTTTAGCTCACTGGCACATCCGAAAACTCAACTCTGCTGTGGACTTCAAAGACGACTACACATGTGTCTTAGCTGGACCCCAAAAAACACAAGTTCCTGCCTTTGACCTGAGCAGAGATCACATGAACTGCAGTACGTTCAAAGAGGAAGACGAGGAGGCGTTTTTGGATCAGACGCTACTCCTCGGGTGCGACACAAAGCACAGGAACATGCTTAAGACTTGGACACTGCCCGGGAATGTACCAGTGATAGCAGGAAGTAACCAAACGGTGAAAGTGATGCCCGACGGGAATTTGCAGATCAGCCCGGTGAATACGGATGATTCTGGGACCTACACCTGCTTCGCTACAAGTGAGACATTCAACGAGACCATCTACATTGTGTTAAAAGTGCATAATTTTACCATGCACAGAAGCGGGGAAACTCTTAACACAGCCTATACGACGTTAGTGGGTTGTCTGGCTAGCGTAGTCTTGGTCCTCATGTATCTCTACCTTACGCCGTGCCGTTGCTTCTGCTGTCCGAACAAGGGCAAAGGCAGAGGTGAAGACAGCATCCACTCCTCCATGCTCAGCGTCACGCCAACCCACGAGGATCCGGCGCTCAAAGCCGAAATAAACCGCCACGTCGCTTTTATCGACTCCAAGAACTCCCAGGGGCAAAACGGCAAACTCAACCCCAATGGCGACGAGGACGAAGAGGACGAGGAGGAAGATCAGGACGCAGAGGCCGGATCGCTCATGAAAGGCAAGAGGAAGAAGTCCGTAGCGGAGTCTATAAGCTCGGTGTTCTCAGATACGCCCATGGTGGTTTGAACTGGACAGGAGAGCCACCGTATTTTGTATCGTAATCCATCTGATTGGACCTATAAATACTTTAGACAATAAGCAGGACTTTTTTTCCTCCAGCATTTAATTGTGTAGCACTTAATTTTCATACTGTGAAGGGACGATGATGAGAATTGGGAAGACGAGAAGTAGATTTGAGGACTCGGGTGGCGACAAATCCGATCGGTGACATATATGATGCACGGTTGGCTCATTACTATTGGAGATTCATACAGGATTAAGAATAGCACGCATCTTATGTTAACATTGGGTATATTTACTGCACAGGAACAGACACAGGAAGCCTTCGATTCATCTGTCATTAAGACTGAGTCATCTTCGGTAGAGTGGTACACCTAGTCTATTTATGTAGGAATTTATATTGAAAACAGTAGCACAAGTATGACAATAACAATCTAGATTCACACGACACTGTAGCTCATTTCGATATTTGTTTCTTGCGTGAAATCTTGTACAGTCTATAGGTAAACTCATCTACTATTATGAAAAAGTGTAACTCGAGAAATATTCATCTTTTACTGTTAGGTGACTGGGGTTTGTAACTATGGGCATTAAGCGGGGTAAACCCAAGATGCTACGACAAAGAAACAGACTGCCATTTGTTCACTAGGGGAACATTTTATAGTCTCCGATTATTCCAAAACAGTTAAAACGCTCTAGTCATTCATAATAAGTGCTGAGCTGAGTGGATGTCTCTGTTGTAGGGCAGCATCTTCCATGTGTTTTTATTATTGTGGTCCTGTTACACTACCTGGATGTAAAATAGTCAAAGCTTAGAGCTGCCAACTGAGGCCTATTGCTGAGGGAAAATAAGATATATGATACTATATGATATGTTTTATATCAGACGTAGCCATATCGCCATGTGGTTTGTGAAGAGTAGTAATAAAACTGCGGAATGGATCGATGCTGTGAAACATTCACTAGCTTCTCTGCACACACTGTACCTAATAAAATGGCCTCTTTGCTGGAAAAGGTTTAGAGATGTTGGTTGTAATATTTGAAACATTAGGGCCATTCTCCTCTGATCACTGGCATAAACAAAATCGCATTGGAAAAACCTGCAATGGAAATCCCATTTATCTTGTGTTTATCCGTATCTATCATATGCACTGCTAAGCTGTGTTTATGCCATATATGTACTCTGGGGCCTTGCCTTCTAGCCAGTAAGTTTCCATTAGCTCTTTTGCATCTCATACACTGTGATTGTCTGTTTTTGTTCACAAAGATGAGACTTGTATATACTCCTGTCTTCTTTGTGCGTAAATAGAGTTTAGAAATTAAGAATAGATAACCTTTGTAATCAGTATAAGCCACTTAAATCCACAAAATCTCAAATTTCAATGAGAATATTTTGCTCTACATTGAGATTGTTGCACATTTTAGTTCACAGCTCACATTTAAAACAGTTTCCTAGCCATGATCAAGGTATTCCAGGATTAAATGTTAACTGCTCCATTTGGTGGGATGAAGGTGAGGGTGAGGTTGTCTGTACAAAGGAGATAAGTGCGTTATCTCGGGTCACAGAAACAATAAGCCATAGCCACTGGTCCAGTCCACTGTGTTTGCTTTGTACTGTCCCTCTGTCCTGTCACTGATGGAGCAGATAATGACTGTCAGGCCACTCTGGGTGTTATGGGTAAAATCTTGTTAGCAGTTAGTATTTAACAAGAAAATAGTGACGAATAATGTCACTATTTTTATAATATTTTTATAGCCACATTATGTCGTAGTGTGGTTAATGGTGTGTTTATTCAAAATACACATAAATCATGCTAAATTATGTCAAGAGAATAAGATGCTAATAACTAAGAACCTTACTAAGCTTAATTAGCCTTAATAAAGCATGAACAAATGATGTATTATGATGCAATTTTTGTAATTAAGGGGCTAGCATTAAGGATTAAGGTATTAATTAAGTAATTTTAAATAAAAATAGACTTTGACTTAGACTTTATTGATCTACAAGGAAATGATTTGGGCACAGTAGCTCACAGCATATTATAATAACTAAGAAAAATGTTTGAGTGGCAAAATACATTCTAAATAAGTAGCAGAAATAGAAAGAGTTTTTAAAATGTATTTATTATGAATTAAGTCTATGTTGATGCTTTATTAAAACTAATAAAAGTGTTGTTATTATAAAGTTTGACCATGAATAATATTGTCATGTCACCTATAAATTGTTTGTTCATCAAATTATGTCAGGAAATTGGGTGTGGATTTAGGAATAGTTGACAAGAGCACAAGATTGACATATTAAGAAGGACGCAACAGCAAATGTACAAGGGAATGTATGATCCAAATTTATGTTAAATGTAAAAATAAGAGGTTATGGTTGGTTCTAATGATAACAGGCGATAAAAAGAATGCAATTTTTAGCAATTTTTAGGTACCAAAATCTAACTCACATAATATTTTTACCAGTATAGTACATTAGAAAGTGCATTTACGGTAATAACTTCAGCTGTGACTTCTAATGGGACAAGATAAGTGAAGCTCATTTAAGTCATTTAAGCTGCTCATGTGGTGATATTTACCACTTTACCCCACACGTCTCAAAAAGAAAAGATTGAATTTATGAATAATATTTTTAAATGTCAAAACTGGAAGACATTCGCACACATCCCGAATACTTTTTTGCAATTGGTGGCTGTCTGTTGCTGTGTGTACCACCGCAGCATCTTTTGTGTGGGAGAGAAACAGGAAGTCACACTTATGAAGAGTGATGCCATGTGAATCACTCCACTCATCGCACATAGGAATACACCAGGTGGAGATTTATAGACAGGCAACGGTGAAAATACCACCAGAGGATTAAATAAGCCAATCTCAGCACAAACTAGAATTGGCAAACGTCTGTACTAGGTTGATCTTCAGACTGATGTTCTTGTTCTTCAGCTGAATATTTTGCTTTTCATGGGTCATTTTTATTTATGACTCGACAAAAATGGGTCCAAATCATCACCAAACTATCTTTAGTCAAAATTGAACGGGCGATTTAAGGATGACCATGCTATGAAGATGATCAAAAGCTGGACAATATGTGTTTAGTAACTCTATAAATGGCAGATGTTCCTAAAAATAAACTAAATTAACAACTTCTTTTAGTTTTTAGCATTTCCAGATTCAAAATTCCTCAGGTATTAAATCCAGCAAAGGTAAAACTCTAAATGCCTAATTGCTTAATTGTCTTGAGTACAATTAGCCTATAGTGAACCAAATTCATTGTCTGGGTCCTTATTGATAACATATTGTACAGTTGATTTTCAAGTGCTATTGTTGAGATCCATCCCAACGCACACACACACACACACACACACACACACACACACACACACACACACACACACACACACACACAGGGGACAATGGAGGAGAATAGTGGCTTTGAGCTATTCAAAGCAGATCTGCCTTCCTACATATTAACACACATATATACAGTAATTAGGTATGCCACTTTCTGTGTTCAGTATTGATTGGTTGTGTAAAAATATGTTCTTTCAATGTAACGTGTATTTCTTGTGTAATCTAACGTCTTTAGCATCTTGTCTGCTACTGTGCTATGTTTGAGAAGTCTTGACATAAATGTTTATTTTTCAAGTGGGGTTTATGGGGTTTAGTTTTTTATAGAAGAGGATGTATTTTGCAAACTAACAAATGTATGAAGCATGTAACAAAGATTGTTGACAGTAATGGGCTGTGAATATGTAGCCACCACTTACTTTCAGTCAGACTCAGTACTTGACTCAAAAAGCCATAATAACTTTAAGAAAAGCACAGCTCTTTGGGGCTCTGTCAGGTGACTTCAGGATGACTTATTAAGCAGAACGGAAAGAGTAATCACTTTATAATTTCTACTAGCACTCTTGTAATTTAGTAGAAATTAGTCAGGCCTGTGCATTTGAAAGATGACCAATTTTTGGGATAATCTATGATACGCTGTTTTTCGATAACTTCTTTCATATATATGTATACACATATAACTGGTTTATTACATCTTCTCAGGCCTTCATCGGTTTCCTACTCCTTAAGAGTGTGTACCTGGTGCTGTTTGGATAATTTTTAAATCAGATGAAATGCTTCAGAACAATTTGATGTCTCCACAAAACAGCATTAATTGACTATCTCTCCAAGAACATGAGCATGCTGACTTCTGCCTCAGATGGACTGGCCCCACGAAACTAAAGAGGAATGGCTTTGCATGGTTCGCTTCTGTGACTGCAGGATAGATGCAACCCAGTAGGCATTACTGAAGTTCAATAACAATAGACTTAATAAAAATGTAGTATTAGACCTGTGTTGGCTCATTGTT
>KN509786.1:13096-24982 GCA_000787155.1 Scartelaos histophorus
TGCATGTAATAATGCATTTTAAATTATCCTTACTTGAGTAGTGGTTTTCCCCAAATTATTTTTCTTTCACTTTTTTATTTGCAACACCATATCTGGAGTAGGATGGACACAAACTGAGCTGACCTTATAACGGTGATGAGACAATATTTCGCCAAACCAACGAAATTTTGGTAAAACGTGTCTTCAGACGTGTTGGTTGAGATTCACGGGTCAGACAACTGTGAAAGCACGTGTGAAACAAGAGGCTGGTGACATTACAGTTTTCCAGTACCAGTTTGAATATTTTTGACAGATAAAATGAGGAGAGTAACATCCCTCAAATCTAGAGATAGTATTGGATATCGGTGTGGATTGGTTATTATTTCTGGTGAATTTCTGCTTGAAGAATTTTTCTTTTCTTTTGTAATTTTTTTAATTTATTTTCTTAAGGTGACCAAGTGTTTATAATAATTACTACTAAACAATCCATACATGTTTTCACAGTACTACCACAGTTCTATTTCAAGTATAATAATTTAAAAAACAAACCACATAAAAATATAGTTCCGGGTTATCTTTCCTAGAAAACATGACGTACACAAAAAAGAAAGTAAACTTACTATAAAAAAACACTGGAAAAAATACAAGTTAAAGTAATATAATTTAAAAAAAAATATATATTTATGTAATAAGACTGTTTACTGGTTGAATCTGACTCAGAAAGTCTCATAGTGTTAGAATTTTATCATTTATATAAAGTTGTTGTTAGTTAGTTAGTTGCATGTCATATTTGGATCAGTTTGTCACATGTTATTTATTTTTTTCTTTTTGAAGGAAAGAAATAACTATAATACTGGTTGATATCAGTTATAGGAATATATTTAGAGCCATACAATCAAAATCTGTACCAGTGCCTCTATTCTCAGGTTTAAAGAGGCTCTCATCTGTGTAGTAATGTTGTATTTTGTTTCATTCACTCATGTTTAACACGCAAAACCTGCAAATTTAGAGTTTTAGAGTATTGAGGCCCAGTTCTACTTTCAAACTAAAAACACCCTGTTCTACCTTGTGTGTTTTTGAACACCACACCTTGACTAGAATCATTTTCATAATTGGAATTCTCTACTGAACTAAAGGTAAAAAGTAGCTGTTAACTTGGAAATTACCACTCGGTGACATGACAAGGTGGAGCAGAACATTTTTAGCTTTGGAGATGTGGACAGACTAATAAAACAGGGTTATTCAAACACGTGAATGGAACAAGACACAACTCCAGGTGTGTTTTTGATGACGTAACAACCTTCTTGCATGAATTAAAACTCTTAAGAGTCAATATCATCCAATATAAGACCTTTAACCGCAAGTTGAGTTTTCTTCCCACATCACTTCAGCGCAATTATATAAAAATATATATAAAAGTAGTAATTCACCATGCAGAAATCTATCCATTCAAAAGCATGTGTAAAATGCTATTGATTTCCATTTAACGCTGGCTTATATAACGCAGACTGGCTCTACTGTATTTAATGAACTGATTTTACACATAATTGCGTTTTGCAGAGTGTGTGGACCATGGCTAATGTGAATAACTAGAGGATCCATAGCAATAATAACAGCACCATAATGGTATTTAACATTATCTATTGAGATCAGAAAATTTGACTTTCATACATTCATACTCGGTAATATAATTGGATTAGCAGTTCAAGTTCAACGCTCAAGTCTTTAGCAAGAAGTTTCATGGTCAAACAGATCAGATAAGAAGAAGTTGTAGGTGAAGTGTCTTGCCCAGGGACACAAAGAAGTAGTAGCATGGTCTTAAGACAAAGCTCGAACCAACAGCCGTCAAGGTAGAGGACGAATATTTACCCATTATGGACTCAAATGCATTTTCTCTTCAGTTATCATTCAAAAGTTATTAAAAAGCATCTTCTGACTTATCTCCACCATAGCAGCAGAACCTTCACACCCTCGCAACTTCTCCTTTTCATCCTTTTCTTCTTTCTTCTTCTTTATATAACTTATTTTATTTAATTGCTGCAGTTTTAATTGCCGTAGTCTGAGGACCAACGTTGACCTTTTCTGTTAATTGCGCTAATTGCAGCTGCATTAGTGTTTAAACTTATAAATATTTCCGTCGGTGTAAAATTGTGGAAAACAGACCTAACTAATTTTGTTCTTTTTAACATCTGGTTTGAGCCACATTTTGAGTTATTAATTTTAAGTTGTAAATGTCATATCACTTTCTGCAGTTTATTGTGAATGAAACAATACTAATATGTTAATAGAGGTTTTAATTGTGTTATATGTGGTTCTCTTTTACCCTTTTTAAGTTGTATTTGTGCATATTTGAGCAATCTGCAATTTTATTTTATCTGAAATACTTGCATGGATTCGGCAGCGTCATGTAGTCATAGTCTGAGGACCAACGTTGACCTTTTCTGTTAATTGCGCTAATTGCAGCTGCATTAGTGTTTAAACTTATAAATATTTCCGTCGGTGTAAAATTGTGGAAAACAGACCTAACTAATTTTGTTCTTTTTAACATCTGGTTTGAGCCACATTTTGAGTTATTAATTTTAAGTTGTAAATGTCATATCACTTTCTGCAGTTTATTGTGAATGAAACAATACTAATATGTTAATAGAGGTTTTAATTGTGTTATATGTGGTTCTCTTTTACCCTTTTTAAGTTGTATTTGTGCATATTTGAGCAATCTGCAATTTTATTTTATCTGAAATACTTGCATGGATTCGGCAGCGTCATGTAGTCACTTTGGCATAAATGAAAAATAAAAACTTCCACTGTTAGCTAGCGTGATTTGCAGTTATAGCCACCGTCCTATTTTTTTCATCATTCTAAAACGAGGCCCACAAACTGCTGCAAACTTGTTGTAAAAGTTAAACTTGCGTGGCGTAAAATGTTATTGCTTTGTCTCCAACCATTTTCCTCCAGTGAGCAACTTTTACATAATGGAAACGGCGACGAGCTATGGATTTTAGCGGTCACAAGAGATTTTGTATTTACAAGAGCCACGATAAGGCTTAGATGAGGTTCAGTTACATGCCAATAAATTTTAAACTATTATCCATTTATTACTGTACAAATCAAAAATCCATATTTACAATGGTAATAGGCCTTTAATTCATCAACTTAAAGTTATTCAGCCCACTATATATGATTCAGAGCTAGAATTTTCCACATTATAGATTAAATATATAACCTAAGGGCTACATTACAATTCAGATCTGTGGAAAGTCTCCCCGTATTCACAAAGGGAATTATCGTATTTTTGAACAATAGAAACACACGTAATGAAAAAATGTTAGATGGATATGTTTAAGGTCATACCATATTAAACAATAACATAAAAACATAACATAAAAATAAAATAAATTTCTTCAACTTCATGGATGGAAACTTTTGGCCAGTTGACAATTGAATTTTTAGTTTTGTGCTGATATCGATGTCAGCACTGATTTATTTTCCATTCCTACTCTTTACAGGGGCAATATCTTGAAGAATTGTCTTGTATTAGCAGTCTTTCTCCTTCCTATCTCCTCAGCTGTCATCTTCCGCCCAGATGGCATGGCTACTGTCTGGTTCAATATTGAATTTGAATTAACTTCCATTGCCCGTCTAAATCATGAGTCATCAGAAGGCGCCACAGCCAGATAGATGTCACCCAAGGATAAGCAGTTTGGTCTTCGTCCTTGCAATGGGAACGGGCATTTGGGAGTTGTACCTCGTGAGGAAGTCTGCGATTCCGTTCTTTAAAAAGTAATTTAATGCTTCGCTGGAGGATGGCCTCTTTTGCGTTGAGTGTTCATTTTTATCAAATCGGAACTGCGGGCCAAATATGGTGCAATGAGCCACTAAGAGCAGGAGATATTAACATTACGGTTTGGTGCGTAGTGAGGAGTGTAATGTCCACACAAAGTGATTCTGAACAATGTAAAAGAGATATTGTATTGTACATTTTGTTCCACTTGTTTCTCATAAGAGTAGCATGGGAGCCTTTCTGAGAAACTATTGACTCAAAATGCAAAAATATTATCATCTTCGAGGCTTGAACAAAATGAACCATGAAACCTTCCAGGCAAAGCAGAAGCATCTCCATGGAGACAAGCAGAACATTTGCATGGTGCACCTTAAAATGATGTGCCACCTGCGTAAGTGCTAACCACTCTGCTATCACACCCTTAATGTACCCAAAAGGCATCCCATGTAATAAAAATATTCCTATTCATAGCAACTTTATCTTCTACTTCACATTGCTGTCATCTTGTAATGAAGTTTTTTATTAAAAAAGCTGAAAAACAAATTGACACATCCAGAGTTTGATTTGTGACCGTTTATCAAGTCAGCAGGCTTGTTTCTTTTTATTAAGTAATTTTAGATCAATATTGCAATTTAAAATGTCCACATTCTAACGTAAATATCCATAATGTCATATATTATAACTGTATAGAGGCTTTGCACCATCACGTGACTCCATAACAACGGTAATTACGCCGCCATGACACCGGGCACGCCACATCAAACATGGAGGTAAACAGAACGAGCATGTTCCATCTCTCCCCAAATATCTTAAATCTCTAGCCTCAGGTGAGCCAAAAAACTACCTGGAAAAGCTCAAATCAATCTCTAGTATTGATCCGTACAATGTGACACCAATTTCTACTCGGATTTTAATCATGGCCAGAAGTAGAATTTCCGGATTTATCAAACTACTTGATCTTTGTGACCAGGATCTACACGAAAGACCAGATCAAGGCTTATAAAAGTATAAAACTTATATAAGTATAAAACGTATAAGACTTTAGTTTTTCAGGCTCTTTCTCTAAACTTTCTAAACTTTGCCTCTTGTTGGAGCGTCTTGATTCTCCACGATTTCCATCTCCAAAAGAGAGTTCTGTTTGTGTTTCGGTCAAAATCATCCTATGACACGAATCGAAGACTGTGAGCCGAACTTCAAAAGAATCGGACACGAAAAGATTAATTCTAGAAGACGTCGTTGTTAATAAAGAAAACATCAGTCCTACGGCAAGTGACAGGGTTCTATGCGAGTTGGAAAACACCGTTTCTACTGGCACTTCTACTTGGTGCTCACATTGTACAGATTGATATTAGAGATTGATTTTGGCTTTTCCAGATAGTTTTTTCGCTCATCTGCGGCTAGAGATTTAAGATATTTGGGGAGAGATGGAACACGCTCGTTCTGTTTAGCAGCCATGTTTGATCTGGCGTTCCCAGTGTCATAGCGGTGTCAGTTACCGTTGGTATCAGTTACCGTTGCTATGGAGTCACGTGACGGTGCAAAGCCTGTGCAAAGCCTCTATAGTAGACACAATAATAATAATTCTTTAAGACCTCAAAAAACATGCATCCTTACTGCAAGTGGACTTACCTCTCCACAGACCCGGCTCAAAGCTTACCTTTGCTGAAATGTTAGAGCTAGTTAGACTTACAGAGCCTGTCCCCAAAGGTCCTCTTCTGTCCGGTGATGGTGCTGTGCAGGGGCTGCTCAGGGTTAACCATGATGGACAAGAGTTATACAGGGATTGAACTCTTAAATTACTTAGCAAAACTTTCATTTTGTTCTCTGCCTTGTTAGCACTACCAAACGTCCCCAAACATTTACTGCTGGAATGCCCAAATTACCCTAACGCAAAAGACAAAATAACACAACAGAATCTCGCTCTGTCTGATACATTCCCATGATAACTATACGCTGACAAGTATTTCCAGCAGCCTCCTCCCAGACACATATTTACAACAAGCATATTCTGCCTGTGCCCAGAAAACAGACAGTGAACTCGGTCGCGGTGCCAAAAACAGTCCCGCTTTGCACATAATTTCACAAATGAGCCCGAGCGCGGTTATTACCAAGCCGTCACAAATGAAAGGACAATACTCCAGCAGAAGGGCATGCTGGGAAAGCCATAACCCAACGCTGTAAAATAGTCAAAATTACAAGGACTTTGTGCAAGATAGTTTTGTGGGGAACGTCGGTTTTAGCAGTAGATCAGTAACCGCAATCAAAATGTGTTATAATATCTTAACTGTGCAGATATAAGTTTGAAGACCATTTATTTGGACATTTGATCAAGGTTAGACTCGACATTCATATAAATATCTGAGTATTTCATATCTAAATAAATTATATATAGCAAAAATGTGTTTTGTTGGAATAATTGACCCTCATGTATGCTCAGATGTTGTCTTGGTAATCATAGGCTGTATCCAAATGTACAGTATCCACACCATCTCCTACTTAGGGCACTATTTAGAGGTCACAGCACTTTTTGTCGTGTCCGAATGTCCAGTTGGTGAAAAGTGCACTCAGAATTTTCCACAAAGCAGCTTGACAAGTATTGGGCATCGACCGTCACAGGGCCAGTCAGTGTAGACCAGAATGCGACAGCGGACAGTGGCAGGTCTTAAACTGGGCTGCCAACATGGATGTTCTAATTTAAAGTTTTCTTCATTCTTAGGAGTAGAAGTCACAGAAATTTACACTTCAACTATGTCAATTCAGTAGAAAAGCTTGAAATTATTGTATTATGTTATATTCCAATGGAGCATGCTCTTAATGTTGAATGAATTTCTATGTAATAAAGTTTGTTTTTAAAACTCCACCATTCTGACCTATTTTTCCTAAAACGTCTGGCTAAAATGACTCTCGGTTCAAACTGAATCTTTTTCTGAACCCTTTGGAGCACAAACAAATGGCTGGGCTCTTTGTGAAGCTGAGGCTCTGCAGTTTTGGCCTCTGCTGTCTGATCCACTCTCATTTTAAGTGGGAACAAGCTCCGCACAGAGGAAAGTCAGATTTAAAATTCAGCCTGAAGTCTTTGGGGCAAATATAAGAATGTTTGTGTATGGGTAGATTGAGCATTTGTCAGCTCTTTGCAAATCTGATTCCTTTGAAATGTCTGTCCATGAGCTTGATATTTCTCTTTTAACAGAAGGTAGACGAACTGAAAAAAGTACAAGAGCCCACTCATATATATCTTTTTCTTTCTTTCAAACATTCCTTATCATAAACTTAAGTTCCAGTAAAGGTCTTGGCTGGTTCTTCAAGTGTCGATGGATAACCGCTTCCACGGGGCGACGGAATTAAACCAAGACCTCAGAGAATTAAGGGGACAGAGGGGTTCCTGGGCTTCGGCTTTGGTACGAGACGAGCCACGACAAGGACAAGCTGTGTACCCTGCCGTTTTTCATCCACTGCTTTTGTTCCCTCCATCCTCCACCCCCCCACAGCTCTCACTCTGTCTGAACTCCGCACACCCGAGGCAGCCTGCACAACCGACCTCAGCGGGGGGGCAGATTACCTTCCTTGGATCTTTTTTTTTTCCCCCCCGAAGAGGCAATGTCCGTAGCCATGTTCCAGAATGTAGTTTTTCAACCCTTCATTTGTCAAGAATTTGTTGAAAACCGGCCCGTGGTTGACTTGGAGCATTTCGATATGAAGATAAGAGAATGGATTTATAGTGCCGGCATGCAGTTGTGTTCCCAGGTGGTTTGGGGGTCAGTGTTTAGTGGTTAAACATAATGGAGATATTTTTTACACATAACAACAGCTATTGACTCTTAGATTGTAGAGTGATGAGTTATTTAGTCCAGGTCGATTCCAGCTCGAACAGATGATGCTGCCGTAGTATTGACTTGTCCTTGTAATGTGTTATTGGGCAGGACACTTAAGCCACCTTACCTTCAGTGTCTGTGTACGTTTGTGTATGAATCAGTGTGAATGGATGAGTGGCTCCTTGATGTAAAGTATTGTAAGTGTCTCCCTCTCTGTTACACCAACTTCGACGACTGCAGTGCGCATTTGACCAGTGCAATGCGGTTTCCTAAGGTAGTAATACTTCTGATAATTCACTAGTAATGACCTGAAAACCGCTCCAGACCACTGCAATGGAAGAATTGACTTGTTGTAGATGCTTGTGGCAGAGGGCATTGGTTTTAATGACTTCCCGTCTTGTCCCGATCCACCACGCACTTGCAGTCAGTGTGCACCATAACCTTTTAACATTTTACAGCCTAAAGCACAAATTATCTGCTGGCTAAGTTATCAAAACTCCCTTAGCACAAATGCCAAATAATGTTCACTACCGCAACATTTTAAAAGGTGACATATGCAACATCTATTTTCATGAGCTTTTAGCCTTGTTTTAACATTGTCCCTTCATTATTTTTCTTAAATATATTTGAATTTGTTTGTACATAAGTAATCTTACAGTGTTTAATGAATTGATTAGAGCACCACCCAGTATAAGGTGTTTCCACTGCTGTCATAATTTAACAGTATTTCTGTTTACCAAGATATCTTTTTATGTTTCTATAATAGTTAATCCTCCAGTATATGCAATAACTTTTTATCAAAACCAGATCTTTAATACTAAAATGTAACATACATTTTCAAGCTTTCCAAAAATGACACCAAAGCCTCATCCAAAGCCAGTCTCTGGGAACATCTTGAAATTATCTGGACTCAGTTACAAAAGAAACTTTGCAAAAGTACATAAAAATAATTTGGCAAGAATGCAGCTGTATCTGTGCTAAAGGTGAGAACACTAAATACTAAATACATGTTTGGTTATTATTTGTCAGTAAGGACTATTTTGTTATTCCAATTGCCAATTTTCTAACAATGAAATCGTTCATTTTAAACAAGTTTTTGATATACTATGAAGTGATTTATGTTTTCTTGTTTTCATGACAGGTTGTCTAATACATTTGTCAAGCACTGTATATTATGCATTAAAGGCTACTTGTGTATTATTATTATTTTTAAAAGCTTTCTGGTCACACATAGTTCAGAAATGAAATTTAGCCATTTTAAACTATGAAATTAATTAAAATTTGAATGCCATCATTTGCCTAGTGATAAACCGGGACGAAATGCTGCATATATCAAGTCTATATATACTACTCTATATATACTGTCTACTCTATATGTCTACCTCTAGTAGATAAGCATTGGAGTGGCATTGCAATCAAACTACAGTGTACGTCACTTATAAAACTAACTTTTCTCCCGTTATACAAGTCTAGCACCCATGTTACCTGTTGCTTGTTACCATGGCGCCATTTTACTTTTGGCTGAGTGCACCGAGGCATCTTCAAATGTAACAAGCTACAATTTACTTGGACCACACTCGCACTTCTGGGAGGTAGCTGTGGAAAGTCTGCAACACTTGACCTTATAGCTGAGTGTTTCTCTTTTTATCAGGTCCTCTCCCAAGATGCCTTTCTTTGGCCTCACGAATCAAATCAAATGATGCAAAAAATGATAATAAAAAAACAACTATGAACTACCTTGAATCATGTTGCAAATTTCTGGTCTGCAGCTGAATAATTTGCAGTCTTCATGGCCACAGATTCTTGTCAAAACATTCACACAACTCTAACATTTTACAAGCTGAGTTTGAGTTTCTCTGTACTAATTTTCTGTGCAATTTATAGTTTCTGAAACACTGACCTTTGAAAAGTAATAGACAAACATGAAACTAATAATAGTACTTGTAGTCAGTTTTTGGGACAATTTTTTCCTGCAATTTTTTCATGCAAACGTTTCTTCTTCTTCAAAATAATCCCGGTGGTCGGTGTTCGTCAGGTTTCCCTTCGATCCGGCTCCTAAAGTCGTCTCTTGGGACTTTCATCCACTGCTCTTTGGATTTGCAGGGAGCGGGATGCGGGAGTGGGCCGAGGTAGAGCGTCCGTCCACTCGGTTTGTCTTCCTCCTCGGCTCACAGACGTAAAGCGTGATGATAGAATTCTCCAGCCGCTGCTTCATTATCATCAAAACAACTGCGGAAAACAGTTCGGATCGTGTTTGTGTCCGTGACGTAACGACAAATGGAGATGACAGAAAAAGCCTGTAGCAGCTGAAGTGTGAGTTTTCTACGTCGGTGCGCCCCCTGCTGTCCAATCAGAACCTTTCCCCACCCCCTGACGTTGAGCCAAATTAAATAAAGGTTTTTTTTTTTTCGTGTAAACCTCAATTTGGAGTCATTATTTTTAATTCCAAACTATTAAATTCAACAATTAAATCCGAATTAACCAGTGACAACAGTTAAATTAGGTATTCCTGGCATTCTCCCATCCAAGTATTAACCTGGCTCTAGCTCACTTTCGAGATCAGGTGAGGTTGGTATTGACAAGTCTATTAGTTTTATAAAGTGAGATGGGTGTCTTGCCCAAGTACACAAGGACAGTAGTGTTTTATTGTCCCTCTGCGTTCAGCTTGTACAAGTAGCTATAATCCATAAACATAAATGTACACGATTATTAGCAGTAATTACAATGAAACACAAAACGGCATATTTACTCTCATATTTACCGCGAAATGCAATCTTCCAACATCACCTTCATAAAGCACAAAACAAATCAAGTCAGTTGCTGTGGTTACGATTGCTTTTTCGCTCCATCTGAAATTGACTAACATTGTTCTCTTTTTTTTCCGTCCGTTCGGGGCCTCTGCCTGTTTTGCATCTGGCACCATTGGAGAGACACGGGGCTTTGGAAATCAATCTCTCCCCAAACAAAAGGCGTATTCACTTATTTATTTTGTTGTCCTATTGCTGCGTGTTTGGCCGGCGTCGTCTTTGTTTATGATCACCCCGGCTCTGCGGCAGGTTGGACGGGGCTTCATTACACTGGTTTTAGAGAGAGATGGAGGTGAGGGAGAGAGCTGTCGGTACACATACGAGGATCCAGGAATGATGGCTTTAGCCGAGTGGGCCACCGTGGTGTACGATGTGCTTGGAATTGCAATCGGCATTTTTGTCTTGGTAACGTGATTAGAAAGATATTGTTAAAGGTGACCCGCGTAACTCTTTGGTTGGGAGTTCGTCACCTGCTTGTTTCTGTGAATATGTCATTGCTCTGCCTGGAAAGTTCCACATTATGACATAAAACAGTTCTACTGTATTTTACATTAGTTCAATTAGAGGTTTTTTATAGCTTAAAAATTCCTAGAAATAATGGTATTCTGATTGTGAGCAGGGTCGCCTCTCCACAAATCCACAAACTTGGTCTGGTTTGGTGATCTCCATGGATACAAGCATTTGCCTGACTGTCCACAAGAAAAGTTACACAATGCACCTTTTAAGATCAATTTACAATGAAAACACACGGTCTTGTTTAATGCATGTTTTGGTTTATGATGAGTAGAACAGTGAGGAGTGAAATTTTTTTAACAAAAATTACGCATATGTGATCCTGGCGAATCCTACACATATCACTGAGTAAGACAAAAAAAACTGGAGAAGAAAGTAAGAACTGAGCAGTAGGTGTTTGCTAGCGGTGATGAGTGTTGCTTAAACATGCATGAATCATGCAAAACACAAATTCAAGAGGGTAAAGCAAAAGCTATAGCTATAACATGGTTAAAAGCTCTGGAAAGTAAATTTGTCCTCTCTAAAGAGGTTAAGGCTAATTGATGCTGCCGTAGCAACAGACGAGTACTTCAAATGCACACTTAAATCATTAGTTTGATTAAATGTGTTGCGTATGTAACTTTTTAATGCATTTGTTTTTTTGTGGCTGTCTATTAAAGGTTATATATTGCCCAAAATGAACTCTTGTGAGCTTTTAGACTTGTTATAAAGCTGTTAGCTCCTCAAAAACATGGAGCTGGAGTTTTGTTTCATTCACACATGTTTGAGTAACCCTTTACTATTCCTCCTGTTTACATCTCCAGAGTTCAAAATGTATTTTTCAAGTTTGCAGTTTGGCGATTTGAGTCAATTATTCTTATAGTGAAGGTGTATGGAGTTTAAAAACGCAGTAGAGCACATACGTAACATATGCGTAAATAGCGTAATATGGGCCCTATAAGTGGAGGAACCTGAGAAAAATAAAGTGATAATAATAAAAAAAAAAAAAGCTTCA
>JACN01155810.1:0-10486 GCA_000787155.1 Scartelaos histophorus
TTTAGTGCTGCCTTTATTTATTGTTTTTATTCATTCAGTGATTTTATTATTATTCTTTTATCTATTGATTCTATTCTGATTGTTTGAAAATAATTCTGCTGACTTTTTAGAGTTAAATGTTTTACTATTTCTATGTTAAGCACTTTGGAATCTGTTTTCTTTATAAAATGTGCAATACAAATAAAGTTGAATTGGATACATCACCCATCCTTAAACAGGGACATATTTTACTTTTGGATCTTTCTAATGATTTCTGTTTAGAGATCCTAAGGCATCCTCTGGTAAATGGTAATTTTTGACTTGCAGGAAGCATTTATCTGCACATGTTTCCATTTGTATTTAATGTAAACATCATATAAATCAGCTGTGACTGTAGATCTTTGTAAAGAGGGGTGAAATGAGCGGCACATCCTTGCACTTTTCTGTCTGAACACCCTTTACTGCGCTCCGTGGGCCGCACTTCCTTCATATGGATAAGCAGGAAGCTCAGTGCATACAACCATCTGTCTGCAGCAGGGCTTCATATAAGACTCACATGTATGCCCTGGCACATCATGTATGCTCTTCATAATTCAGCTGCCGCTATCTCCCATTCAAGTCTGTGCTTCAATATTTTAAATGGCAAAGTTTAACCAGTGGCCCATTTTCACAGCAATGTAAATATCCAACCAAGAATCGTTCTAAGTTCAGATAATCATTTCCTTTCAGTTCACTTTTCTTGGCTTGCCTTCTACGGCTTTCCGAGTGATGAAAAATTTGGACTGTCATAGCAACTGATACTTTAAAAGGTCCTATAATTCACAAAATCAACTTGTATGAGTTTTAAGAATGTTATTACCTCCTCAAAAACAGACCTGGAGCTGTGTTTTGTTTCATTCACACGCACATATTTGATTAACCTTTTATTATTAGTCTGTCAACATCTCCAAAGCTCAGAATTGGCAATTCCAGGGCTGAAATTATCCAGATGATTGTAGTGAAAGTATAAGGAGCACTTACTGTTTTACCACATGGCATCAAGGTGGAACAGCCTAAATATGCAGGGTTTGTGTGTTAAACATGAATAATACAACTTTGGATATGTTTTTGACACATAACACAGATCAGAAAATAGTGCGATATTGGTCCTTTGAAAATATATACGACATCTTTTGAATGAACAAAAGTTATAAAATGTATATATATAGCTGAGACCCATAAACTGAATGCTTGTATTTTGGTGTCAGAACAAAAACATACTATGATACATGAAAGTTACTGACTAAAAAGCTGCAAAAATGACTTGAATATTTCCGCATTAGTGAAAAAAATGGAAGTCAGATGTGTGTGCGTGTATTTCTGCAGTACTATCAATCTAATATCAGTCTAAACAAGCATTTCTACCAGTCCATCTTTCAGTTTGTATGCCCTCAAACTCGATACCAACTGAGCCGCATATAACGGCCTAATCTTATGCAAACCCAATGAACATAATGTACGCCTCTATCACAGCAGCATTAGACGGGCCATTGACTAAAGACTGCGCACTGGGAATGAAAGAACGTGAGCTTTGAGCCTGAAATATGTCATTTTTTTAGCCCTAGATATTTCCACTAACAACATAAAACTGCATAAATACGCCTTTTGAGTAGAAATATACGCTGCGAGTTTGATCCGCGCGTGAGAGAAGGTGGCGCTCTCATTGCTTATAAAAGTAATTACGCCTGCGGTGGCAGAGTAAGACCACATTAAATATACTTTATGTATTTGGGTCATGTTTGAACACATCTAATTCGTTACAAATGACTTTCTTTTGTGGTTTTTTTTTCCCCCCTCTCTCCATAAGATCATGATGAATGTGCAATGTACGGAGCGTGTAGCCAGACCTGTTCGAACACCTATGGGTCATACAGATGCAGCTGCGCCGAAGGATACGCGCTACAGCCTGACGGGAGATCATGCAGAGCCAAGCAAGGTGAGCACAAAACCCGCCTCGCCAAACAACTTCATCTGCATACGCTGGATCTTCTCCGCTAATAATAAACAGCTCTGTCCGACTGCGCTACCACTGCACGGATCATTTGCACAATCTATCAAGTAAGATTAATGTAAATGACAGGGAAGCACGGGTGTACATGTTCACACACATAGCATGTATCGTTAGTAGATGTGTGTTCAGAATTGTTTAGTGTATTATTCTCGTGTAAAATGTGGTTTAGCTAGCGCCTCTTATTTATGCTAGAGATGCAAACATTTTACCTGACGCACCCAGATCTTCACTTTGATTAGCTGAACTACTTATGAAAATACATATTGTTAGTGTCATACTTCTGATTTAGATAATAATAGTAGAATGTAGTATGTAGTAATAATAATAGTAGTATGTCCTGTATTGTAATTGTAATACTACTAGTACTGCTGCTACTTCTACTGCTACTACTACTACTACTACTAATATTAACTTATTATTACTATTACAACTAGCCACCAATACTACTAATACTACTACTACTACTACTACTGCTGCTGCTGCTGCTACTACTACTACTGCTACTACTAATACTACTAGTACTGCTGCTACTACTACTACTACTACTACTACTACTACTACTACTACTACTACTACTACTACTACTACTACTTATTAAAAAATAAGTAATTCTGCTGAACTTGACACAAAATTAGTAGCTAATAGTAGCTAAGTAGCTAATCCAGTTCTGACAAGGTTCTGTATATATTTATACATTTTTTAATTACATTATACATTATACGTTGTACATTTTATTTTATTTTATTTTTTTATTTTAATTAATGGTGCATAACAGTTTATTTATCATGGAGAGTGCACATTAATCAGCATTTCTGTAAATGTTACCAGTATTATCCAGGGAGGCTATTTTTCACCTGTAGTCCCTGCACAGATGGTAAACATGGTCACCTTAAAACCACAACAATAAGAATTATACAAAAGGTGCAATTGTGCATAACAGTTCAATTAAAAGGCAATGAGAATACAAACAGATGCAAACAACCATAACCACAATGACTGTATACTTTTTTGTGTTACATTTTTGTATGAAAAACGCTTTATAAATAATTATATTAATGATTGATTGATTGAATGTACACAATGAGAAATAACACACACACAGAAGACACACACTCAGGTTGGGCGGCACACTAATGATCGCGGGTTTGATGAGTTATTACCATAGACCGTATAAAAGGAGTGGACTAAGCGACTGTGACATCACCCATAGGATTCAGCGCTGCTCAGATGAGGCTCCCGATGCTAACGGTTACAGGAGCAGATTTGGAGCCAGGCTCCATATTTGGAAATCTGACCACGAGTATCATAGCAACCACAAGAGCCAATCATGATTGAGGTTGTTAAATGTTCTCGCTCTTCTCACCCGGGAGTGCCGCCCTTCTCACCGGAGAGCGGTGAGGAACTTGATTAGCTCCTCATCTCAAATCTTGACGGGCAAGAATTTCACATTTGTCAAAACTAGGTATTTACACATCCGTACAGATTATTTAACAAATAAATCAACTACCATTACGTTATTTTATTTATTCTATATTTATTTATTTAGTCTAACTGGAAACTAAGTCTAAGGTCTATTAACACAATTAAACGCCGAACAAGCCATGACAAACTGTAAATTAAATTCTATCGCTATATTTTAAGACTCACAGAACAAATTAAAAAGTATAACAACCCGAAAAAAAGTTGTCTAACAAGTTAAATTTGAAAGATGCACTCCTCCTTGACGAACTATCAGCGACACAGTTAAATCCACAAACAAAAAGGCAGCGTTCCAATGATAGTTTTATTAAATGTCTTGATCCACTTGTTGAAGCCGTGGATCTAGTTAAAGCCCGGAAAAGTAGCGCTGTCATTGGATAAATGTAAATGTCATGCAAACCTGTCCAAACGGGGCCACGCCCCCGACAGTGGAAAGGGGTTACTTAGCAACGAAACGCACCGGCTGTCAATCAAACCTGTTGCTAATGCTATCGGAAGCGACCTCGGAGAATGAAGGCATCTGATTGGTTTGTTATTTATGTTCATATCTTGATTTAGGAACAAATATCGAAATAAAAAATTCATGTAGAGCGGGTTAATAAGAACATTTTAAGACTAAAATGACGAGGCCACAGCAGCAGTTACAGAGAGAGAGGCGACAAGATCTTAATGTAAGTCAATGGGAGCCAGAGTCAGAAGGAGCCGGAAGAGCCTCCTTTCGCACTTCCTGTTTAGCACACGGCGGCTAGCGCGTTAGCTATGTCCATTCATATATACGGTCTATGGTTATTACCCAGTTGTTAACATGTTCCATTCATATAGTTTTGCTTATCATAAAACTACTACTCTGTTCCAGTATTTGAAATGTAATGTTCTAAATTTTTTGGACACAAACCAAATAATAACAAAGCAATAACATATTTCATGACTTACTTTGCATTATACAGATCCAGTGAATAAAGCGCTGGGCTCATAGCACCATACGCAGCCTACATTCTATAGACCAAGATTAATGCGCACGTGTAGTGACCACATCTATCACCACTCGGGCGCAGGTAGACATGGTCAGACCGCATAATGATAAAATTAATGAGCGTGAGATTTTAAGTGGGAGCATTTTGTTTCGCGGACAATAGCCAGCGTCACCCTTGATTTATGCTAATGCCTTATTCTTGTAACAAATCTGTTCTAGTGCGCGGAATAGCCTACTTAGAAAAAGCGGTCATTATGTTCAGGTGGTCCCGCAATTACAAATAAACAAGCTTAAGGGTGCATTGCCGAACTTTTCCCATGGATGCTCCACTACTTGCTTGTCTTTTATCATCGTGGAGACAAGGCCAGGCCAAGTTACAGGTTAGATCTGTGGAGAGGCACCCCCGCACACAGTCAGAATGCCTGTTTTTTGAGGTATTTGAGCAAGAAAACCTTCTAAAATTGACTCTTAACATTATTGTGGAACATTCAAATCATATGACACATGTAGAACCAAGAAGGTGACCCAGCTTTTATATTACGATGTGTGAGCTACTGCGTCCAAATAATTTCCTTTGTGGATCAATAAAGTTTATGCCTAAGCTAAGGCTAAAGGGGCACTGTGAAACTTTTTGGTTAGAGTCTGCCACTTGATTGTTTTCATGGAGATATGATTTCTTTTGACTGGATTGCTCTAAAGAAGGGCATCAAACATATCCGCCCTGTTTTTGTGGTGTTTTATAGCTCAAAAATACCTTAAAAACATGCTTTTTTACCATATCTAGGCTTGTTTCTCCATAGATAGATAAGTTTATTATCATGTTGTCGACTAATCATTGCAAAACAGTCCCTCCACCAGAAAAGTTAGACAATTCACCTGCAAATCTTTCTTTACAAAGTGGAGTAAATGTATTTTTGAATGTTTGGCGTATGTGGGTTGAAAATGGCTAGAGGCGCATTAGACCTAACAGGGGACAACTACAGCAACTGTGTATTTAATCAATATGACTGCAGCCCTACGAGGAATAAACTGAATATGATTACCCATAAACTTAACTCAACCCAGCGCTCACATGCATCAATATTCATTTAGCACATACACGGGGTTAGCGTTAGTTGTAAAAGCAATGAATTTAAATGTCTCAAAAGGCCAAAGTATGATGAGGGGGCTTGTATGAAAAGCACAGGAGTTTGAAGTTACATTTACGCTGCTATGGGTTGTGTGTTGGTGCAATTTGCTCGTGCTAAATGGAAACAGAAATATTTATTCATGCTATTTGTTATTTACATGAATCCGAGCGGGAACCCCATGGAGCGAATGCCAACACAAATCAGGAATATAGCAAGTAACGTGGGAATTAAGATCAAAATCGTTGCGCTAAAACTATTTGTTTGCTATTAATTGTAGATGACTCTTGATTTCTTAAAGTTTTTTTGAGGTAACGTGTGACACTTTAAATTTAAGATATTTTTAACTGGATTGGGTGATTATGTAGTATACTTTCTTCTATGCCCTTTTCAGTTCCTTGTTCCTTCCTCCTTGGCAAATTATGTGAAAATAGGTTTGTGCCTAATTAATTCAGTGCTTATAATCGGGCTGTCATCCAGCTAAGAGTTTAGTTTTATGGAAGCCAACAAAAATTCAGCATTTGGTTATATTAATGTGTATTGTATAAAAAGGGTACGCTGTGTAACTTTTCCGATGAAAGGTCTGCTAACTGGGTGTCTCCATGGGAATCTTATTGCCTTGCTTTGGATTTTTCACAGTATGACATTAATGCTGCGTTCTATTGTCGGTAGTCGCAAAAATCTAGTCAGTTCTCCCGACATCCGTTGTAACAGTTGGGGAAAATATGGATACCCGAGAAAGTTTAATGTTGATTTTGTTAGTTTATGTTTGAGTATCACATCCATCCGAGTCGGTCTGCTCCCAACTAGCCTGAGTTTGTGTCTCGGAAGCCTGATTTGATTGGCCGTTCGATTGTACTTTCGATTGTACCGGTTTTTCCTGAGTTGATGCCACCAGACGAAGTCACAGGCCAAGTATGTGCAGATGCAGGCCTGCTCATAATAAGAATGCATGTTTTTAAGTATATTAATGTAAAAACACCTGTAAATGAATAGTAAGAGATAGAAAGTTTAATGCCACTGTGGAACATTTGAGGCAAAGCAATTACATTTACACACAAGGAGGTGACAGACCTACCAATGTATTAGATATTTCTTAGTGCACCATTAAGGCCTATATATGCCATTTCAAAAAGTGTATTTGCTTTGTTTTATTTGTGATGGAAACCAACTTGAAAAAGCAAATTTCCAAATGTCTAACTGTTTAATCATTCAGACAGAGAAGAAAAGTGCTGCTGCATTCCTGATTTATTGCTTTTATTAGAATTGGAGCTCTTTGTTTAAACTTTTAAACAACTTTGAAGAACATGGAGGTTGTCTGGACAAAAAAAAAAAAGTGCTAATGTTTCCTTGCCTTGGTTTTAGTAGTTTGCATGAATAATCCACAATGCTTAGCCTTGCACAAAATCACAATATGCTAAATTCTTGTCAATTACGACTTAAATGTGTTTTATCCCCTGAAGCTAATCGCGGTTTGCCTTGTGGCTTTGCCTTCTGGCTTTGTCACAGTTTTCAATAATCAGCACATTGATTTTGGAAAACTCTGGAAGATTCTACTGATGCAACTTTTAAAATGGGGTTTAGGTTCATTATAAATTCAGGGATTGATAAGAACAAACTACTTTTCTATCACCAGATTTTGTCCAGCAATATTGTGATATCCTATAGCCTTTAGCGTAACTTACAAACAATCAAACAGTATTAAGTATTTTGTAACATTTTGGTTTTCAGAGTAAACTGTAAGCTTAATGAGACAATTCCCCTGAACAAAACTGTTTAAAACTAAAATGTGTGTAGTATTTTCAAATAAAGATCTTGTGAGTCAGAATTCTCTGGCTTTATTAGGAAATAATACAATTTACCCATCTAATCACAGAAACGATTTCCTTAATTTTCCTCTTCTTAGTCCATCATGCGCAGCTTTTTTCTCCATAAATCTGACAACAGACCTTCAGTTTACAGCTACTTCACCTTGCATTATTACATTATTACTTTTATTTGTTTATTTAAAATGTTTTTAAAGGTGTACTATGTAACTTTTTGGTTTGGGGTCCACTACCTGCTATGCTGTTTCTATGTCACCTTAAATTATTCAATTATTGGTGGTTTTATGACTTCAATACCTGAAAAAACTGGCAGTCTGACTATGAGCAGGGTTGCCTTTCCACAAACCTGGTCTGATTTGGTCTCCTTGAACATAGAGAGGTTTAAAACTATGCTGTGAAACTTTCCAGACAAAGCAGTAACATTTCCACAGAGAAAACCCTTTAAAGTTGACTTCTTTCTCAGAGCATCACTGTCTTAAACCTGTACGAATAATGTCACGGCGCTTTTTACACATATAACCTGTACCGTCCTGTTTCTCTGCCCTCTCAGACCCAGGGGACAGCAGACCGGTGCTCCTGCTCGGGGGCCCCGGCCGGATCGTCCTGACCAGCCTGAACGGCACCGGCCTGCAGCCCCTCCGCTCTCTGGGTGCGAACGCCTCGGTGTGGTTGGACTTCCAGCAGAGCCAGGAGACCGTGTGCTGGCTCCAGTCCACCGAGACCTCCGGGACCCTGCGCTGCGCCGAAACCAGGAACCTGCGTGGCTTCACCAGGGAGCGGGAGATCAGGACGCAGAGGAGCTTACAGCGTATGTGCTTTTTACCGCTGGGCTTTTATTTATTCATAAGGCAGGTGCGTGGTGTTGTTTGCATAACCAGCCGGTCCTTTCTACTTTATGTTCCAATGCGGAGTTTGCAGAAGGGTCTGGAACCAACTGATTTAATCACAGCTTCTATCCTTCAGTCATCCAGGTAGCATCCATGGCAAAAGGAGAAATTCAATGGTTTGGTTGAATACGTTTCGCTCATCCAAACAGCTCCTTCAGTTCAGCTCAGTTCTTTCGTTACTGATACTGTTTGTGCCGAGTCTCAATCCTCAGTCTTTTGGAGCTTTTTTTTTGAAGGCTTGTGCTTGATTATTCATTTGTTTAAAGACAGCGCAGTGCAGATTGTATACAGGAAGAAACGAAGTGACGAGACAAATCTTTCTTTGAATAGAACTGCTACAACCTGCCTTCTGTGTATAGTTGCCTCCTCAAACCTCAGTCAAAACAAAGCCAGGCAATTGGGTTCTGAGTAGTGAAGGTGAGGTTGCCAGAGGACAATAGAACTACACAAAAGTCATAGGGTATAAATACTACCTCTTCACCGCAGTACTTTCAAACTGAGACATCTCAATTTCAAGAAAATATTTTCCAGACTCCTACTGATTTTTTTCCACCTTCCTTCCAGGTAACATTTTAGAATTTTGATATTTTTGATACTAATAATGAATCAAACCAATCGTGCCTTTTCTTCATCACAGTTTGCTACATTATTCACTTAATTCTAAGCTACATTCATTGACAGAAACACGTTCGGCACATTGGAATGAGAACGGGCTTGAAATATCTTGCCCGAGGACACAACAGCATTGCGCATTTACAGAAGTTGCCACTGAAACACTGACCTCAAGATTAATAGAAAGGCTCTCATCTTAACTGAGCTATAGTAGACTGACCTTCTAGTAATTATTCGTTATTTTTACGCAAATCCTTTAAGCTGTGAGGCAAGCTGTGAGTTATTTATCTTACGAACACTCTCTGGCACAGCTTTATATATTTTTTTTCTACCCTATTCTCTTCACTGTATGTGTGGTTAATGAGAGTTTGACCTCTGACCTCAGCTGTCCTTCAAATCTGCTCCCTCTTTCTTACCTTAAAGACACTTTCTGTATTTTTCTTTCAGTTTGTCTCCAGGATTTTTGACCTGTGCTTACTGCAAACATTCAACAGTAATAAATGGTTAAAAAGAGAGTTTATTCTCAACAAGGTTACCTACCGCTGTCATGGTAACCCACTCATTCTCCAGCAGAGAAGGAGAAAAAGCAGGTCAGGCAGTGTGGGGCATTCTGGCATATGGCCATAGGTTTTATATTATTTATATGTTTATGGGGTAATGTATTGAATATATATACGCTATGATATATATTTAGTTTAATTCCATGCTCGCTTACAGTATAGGGAGTCGATTCAAGTGGGCTACTGCAATATTATTTCAATATAAAACGCATGGCATGAAATGTTTTCTTTAATCCCTCTATGAATCAGAATCAGGATCAGTATTAGAAAAAATATATGTATTAGAGCTGGGATGAGACAGCTCCCACAAGACGAGATGCGAGACGGGGTCTACACGAACGAGACAAGACGATATTTGAACATTACATTTTGTGATTTTGTTTGTTTGTTTTGTTGCTATTCAACTATTGCTTTTTGGAACTATAAGAGAGCAACACTTAATCCCTTTTTGGAAAACAAATCTCACTGGATCATTTTTCAGTCTTGTGGCAATTGTCTCATGAGATCTTGTGACATTATATCTTGCCCCGTCCTTAATATCCAGTATATATTGCAACATGCCCTGTTTATATGAGAGTTATAAATCTGATTAAAAATAATTTAATTCGGAATAAGAGTTAATTCCACTTTAAAAAGACCACGTAACACTTAATTCCTAATGATTATTCAGAATTAAACATATTCGAAATTAAACTTTATTCCAATTTAAGTACGTGGTTTATTCCGATGTTAAAGCCGATTTAATTTATTCCGCGACCATGTAAACTTTTATTCCACTTAAATATAATTCTGATCGTTCAATGCACGTTGGGACGGCCTTATGATGCGATGACGCACTGCAAAAAGGCGCCCAGAGCTAACTTTAGCCTCGAACCGAAACAATTTTTTTAATAAGCGCGCTGGATGAACTACAGATAATGAAAAGAGCTGACAGCAGGAAACAGCAAAAGCAAAAAATAAATAAAAAAAGCAAAATGCCAGTAGCAGTTGATT
>KN509789.1:40471-60895 GCA_000787155.1 Scartelaos histophorus
CTGCTTTATTTCAGTTGTATCAGTGGCATAATGTAGTTTCAATATTATGATTTCTCAAAATATATTTCTCTGTAGCCGTTTATTGTGCTTTAAAATGTATTTTCATGATAGGTAGACTCTCGTAGTACAATTCAACACCATATTTTTACTCATCCTCTTACCACAGACTAAAACTATTAACAGCACGAGCTACTAAGCAACTTATGGAGGGACCAAAATCTGCGTCAGTCCTAATCTAAAATGAGGGGATAATTACCATGTGCAGTTGAATATTTCTCCTAGCTGTATACATTGTTTTGTGTAAGTTTATCATTTAAATACATTTAAAATGCTGCAAAAAGAGATAATTAGAAGTCAGAATGGAAAGTGACATCTCTCAAGTGACATTTTTGGGGTATTCTGACAGTTTGGTCATCCCTCTTGTGTCTTGTGAATGTTAAATTACTATTTTCAGCAAGGGTCGCACATAAAAGCGAAACACAGACAAAAAGGATAGCTGATGCTGTAAAAGTATTGCTGTAATATAAGCCAATTCACCTAAAGGGCCGCGTTTGGTCCCCCCGCCATAGTTTGGACATGCCAAGTGTCATTTCCATCGCACTTGTAGCCGCTCTGTAGTTGGCCCATAAAGAACACACCACAGTGGGGCAATAACATGTTTATGGGCCGTCCCGCAGAGGACAGGGGGCCCAGAGCTTCCTGTGAGGGGAAAGAGATGACCCCTCCCCAGCCCTCTCCACCCACCACCCCCGATGCAGAAGGAGACCTGTGCCCTCCGACAGTAAAGCCAGATTAGTCCATGGAAACTCCAGTGGTTTGTGTTTAAACAGCCTCTGCTTACAGTGGCTCTGGGAACTGATACCAAAGCAGAGGAGATTATTAGAGGAGGTCCATCCACAGTGGTTCAAACAGTTCGGAGGCAGCATGCGTCACAAGATAGCGCCCTGATAGCGGCCATGACTTTAAAAGGAGAAAGCTGATGGAGGGTTTCGAGACCAAAAAGTGAGAGAGTGGTCCACATACCAAGACGGGGATCTAATTTTCTTTATCAGGCCAATTGTGATGAGGAAAACCGGTTTCCCTGGTGTGGTTCCCTGGCCTAGTAATAATAATACCACAAACTACTACTAGGCCAAGATTCTATCAGTGTAATATAAAGCAAAAGTACCCTGTTACTAGAAGTGTTTAAAGGTGTTTTTCTAGTATATATGTGGCCTGCAATCTTACAAATTTAAAAAAGATATTCTATTTACAACTGAACCTGGGCCAGATAGATAGAAACACATCCAAGTGCGTTTCATTCTCAGTTTAAGGACAGACCTCATGTGAAAGCTCAGAACCTCCAGTATTCATGATTGGTGGAGGTGCTGGGCTTTAGGGAGTGACCTTTCACATCAGAGAGAAGTATTTTAGGACTCATTTCCAATTCAGCCACCCTCTTGAATGTCTGGTTACAGAGAGTAGTAGTGGATATGCAGGGTGTGTGTGATATCAGACCTCCTCTCGGGGCTGATGAGCGCCTCTCTGTCCCTCCTGTCTGGGCTCTTGTGGCGGCTCCTCCTCTCAGCCTTGCGGGCCTCTGCCTCCAGCCTGCGGGCCCTGGGGGTGTCGTGATGGTGGCCCCTGTGTGCGCTCTGGCTGTGGCCCTCTCCACTGGTCACTGTGCTGCCGCTGGCGTCTGAGTCCAGGGAGCTGAGAGAGCCACTGATGTGGGAGCCATTGGACAGCAAGGAGCTGCCCGAGGGGAAGGGGTCGCTGGGGGCCGGCGACAGGCAGCGGGGGACCCCTCCCAGGCTGGAGCAGGAGCCTGTGGGGGACAGAGGGTCACTGGAGGGCTGAGGGGCAGAGCCGTGGAGGACGTGGCTGGAGCTGCGGTCCACTTCATCACCATTCAGAGAGCTGAGGTCTGACGACACGGCAACATCACCTGGAGTAAATAGAGACAGGATTTGAGTAAACTACCATTTGTAATGAGTCTCCTTTTTACACATATTTAAAGCAGCATTGTGGAACTTTCTGGAGGTGGAACATCACCTCTCAATTCCATGGAATTATAGTTTTACGCTATAAAGTGAAATATTCTAATCAATGGAACATTTCCTTGGAAACAGGTTGGGGGAGGCAACAAAAAAGTCAACTGTGTGGAAATGTAATCCTGCTCACAGTAAGAATGGTTTTAATTTTGAATGTTTTTATTGCTCTGAAAAAGCAAACATGCTGGAACAATAATAAAGTTGAAAGTTGCTTTCATGCCTAGCTAAAAAGTTACACAGTGAGACTAAGACTAAGACATTATAGGCAAAGCAATGGAGAACCTAACCCAGGAAAGTTACATAGAGCACCTTTAACATCAGATCATTTTATTGTTAGAAGGAAGCTAACAGAAAATGAATAAGCTGAGTAACTAGAGCACTAGCACTATCAGTTCATCATTGAAAAGCATTGTTAAGTGAGGCGAGCAGTGTCTTTGTTTATCTTGTCATTAATGTTCACCAGATTGTGTAACCACTGGGCCTGTTAACTAGCCTCTAAGTTAGTTACACTATCAACCTGCAGTAACATGCACACAGGAAACAACAGATACACCACAATTAATAATGTCTTAAAATCTCTCCCTGGCAGATTTACAAAATACATCCTGTTTGTTTACTAGTCTGGACAAGGTCAGGACCAGGATGTGGCCAGATAAGCCTAGAGATTTCCCCTATAAAGGTGTGTCCTTCAAGTATGCATGAAAGTGAAAGCCTTAGAAGCACAAAACCAAGAGCCTGGATGTGCCCCGAATCGGAAATAGCTCGAAAATATTAGGTAAGCATATCATTGTCTGAACTAAATCCAACTTTACATTTAATTCTCCTTACAGGCTGAGTTAAAATGCAGCACAATAAATTCTAGTCAATAGGGTAATCATGTCGGAATTTCAGATGGAGGGCAGGGGTTTATGAAAGTCTATTGGGAATTCAATTTTATATGATATATCCAAATTATGATGCAGAGTTGTTAAAATGTTGAATATTAAAATGGCTTAAGGTCCTTTAAACTGACAACAATCATATCTTTCTGAAGATATAATGAAAAAAAAAAATCCCTTTTGTTTATTTATATTGTTTCATTCGGATAAGCCCAGCGATTACAGAAATATGAACCATAAACAAGGTCAAGGAATCTGCAATCTGACAGTTAAAAAGCAAATGTTACTGGAGTGGGACTTGTTTAACAGCACAAAAGTTCTTTACAGTCTGATTGTGTTAAAACAAAACTCGGATTAAAGTCTAATTTGAGTAACAGAGCATCAGACAGAGCCCTGCCTCCAGTTAGCGTCACCCCCCAGAGAATGTTAATGACATCAGCTGCAACGCATCAATACAATCTAATATTCTTCTTCTTCTGGTTGTATATGTGTTGCCTGGATGGCCAATAAACATTGTGAGTGCACTGAGTTCCTCCAGACCTGTAGGGGGCAGATCAGCAGTGGCCCACAGAGCTGTTCCCTCTGCCTCCCTCTGGCTCAGCTCTTCCTGCCAGATGATGGAGCTGGAGTCTGGGCCCTTCTCCGTCTCTGGGATCCCTGAGCCCGTCACTGCTACTTTCGCTGGACCAGGCTCCTGAACGCAAACGCAAAATAACATTACAAATATACTCAGGGTGAATGAAGTTTGAGTATTAAAGAGAGAGGGAACAAAGCTTACCTGTGAGGTTGTCGGCTCCACCTTCCGCTTCTTCTTCTGGTTCTGTTTGTTGGTGCGAGGATAGACAGACAGCTGCTCGCTCCACCTGCGGGAATTCAACAAATATATTTTAGTGTAATGATTCATTTGAGATTAAATGTTGTTGTGGTGATTGGATATGACAGTTAATTAGATATGTCATACAATAACTGAATCTCTCTGAAGTGCCCAACATAATCAGCTTTCTGGAATCTGAATTTACTAATTTGAACTAAGGGAACAGCATCTCCATGGAGACAAATAAGATGAGGTCCTATTCTAGGTAAGATTAAAGTCAGGTTTGTGGAGATGCAAACCTGCTCACAATGTTTTTCAGTGCATTGAAAACTTGCATGTTTTTAGTTGTTGTTTTGGGGGTTCCATTGTAAGGCTTTAATTTCTGCAAATGAGTGGAGATCGTCTATTAAATATGGGCACAAAATTAAATCCAATCTTGATCTGAGTCTCTCCATTCTGGATACATGGTCATGGCTCAAACTCCTACATCTACTTCCCACCATTCCTCCTATTGGTCCATATGATTCATCCTCTGCCTGAGTGACAATCACAGGGAACCGTTGCAGCAAAGCAATAACCTAGACTCCAAAAGTATTTCTGTGCGTGTGTGTTTGTGTGTGGTCGTGCGTACCCGTTGATGATCTCCTTGTTCTCCCCTCTGATGAAGTACTCCTGTTCGGGCGTGATGATGCACAGGGAGTTCTTCTGGCCGGTCTTGGGCTCTGCGTCGATCACGTCCGTGCACTGGTTCATGTTGACGGTCCCCTGGGGCAGTGTGCTGGGCTGTACATAACATGAACACATTAGAAGAGAGTCCCAGAGGGCATGCAAAATTCTAATTATTATCTATAATAAAAATAATTTTAATAAGTCAAATGTCAAACTAAGGTAAATGTGGGCAAATGACTTCAATGTAATGCAAGGGAATCATATAGTGAGTCTTTACTTGATTTTATTTTCATCTAGTTGCAATAAATGTCCTTGATATAATGCAGTGTAAATAAAATAAAATATGACATGAAAGACATAACTTGTGCATTTGGCAAGCACTCTTTTCTGGAATAGAAAATACAGAAACCACTGACAGAAGCCATCGCTGTGTGTCCAATCAGACATACTGTTTGCAAAAATCATGTGAGATTTATCTGCTTATAACAAACATCTCTCATGACGCATTACGAAGAGTGAAAAAGAAAGTACAAAGTAGGCGGAGCTTGACGAGAACCATGCGGAGACAACTGCTAAGTGGGCGGAGCTTGATGAGACAACTGCATGAGACATTTCTGTGTCTTGGTACAATATCAGTGGCAGAAATTAATGAAAAAGTGTGCGGAACTAACATTCAAACTAAAACCTGTCCAAAATCAGGTACACGGACCCTGTAAATCAGACCTATTCTGAAAAATCAACTTTTCAGAGCTTTTCACCCCTTATGGTCATTATCTCTCACCATTTACCCTCTCAAAGTTGCATTTGTAGTGATTTGTTAAATTTTTATTTGCTTGTTTTCAAGATGCCATTTTACTGATTCACACCTGTTCTTCACAAGCACAATATGCCTTCTTTACATGTTGAATTTGGGATTGATATGATGAGAATCTAACTTTTATACCCCTATGGTACACATCAACTAAGGTCACTCTTTATCACAGTAAAAAGAAATTTAAATGGTTAGTAAACTTGTGTTTATTTTTCTTCAATTTGGAAAACGACAGAACAAATTTTTTAAAAGGTGCACTATGTAACTTTTTGGTTGACATCTCCATAGAAACAACCAAGTGATGGATCTCCAATGCTCTGCCTGGAATGTTCCACAGTATGACATTAAACAGCTCTACTTAACATTTATTCAATCGCAGGTGGCTTTATAGTTCATAATACCTAGAAACATGCATTCTAAAAGTGAGTAGGGTCGCCTCTCCACAGATCTGGCCTGTAACTTGCTCTGGTTTGGTCTCTATGAAGATAGAAAGGTTTAATACCGTACTGTGAATCATTCCAGACAAAGTAATAACATCTCTATGGGGAAAAGCATGGAAAAAGTCCAGAGAAGTTACACAATGCGCATTTAATATCACCCTCTGGCCTGCCCTCTATCACGCCACCTTGGCCAAATATAAAAATAGGTATTAGTCGGCTATTCCAATCTGTTTACAGCCAGTAGAGCCAGGCTTTCCTGTCAGATCAGAGCGAGGGAGAGGAGTGGGAGCACATGTCACCCAGGTGCTCCCCGCTCCTTCTAAGGCCCGTCTGAACCCCTCCAGGCCCGGCCTAATATGGACTTCTACACAGTCACACAGGAGGACTTCACCGAACCACTATGCTAATCAACTCACCCACATACTTTGGATCATTTGAACGTCTGGGGTAGGAGGTAGACGGCTCGAAATTGTGACCTTATAAACCGTCATTGTTACATCATGTTTCTGATATAAGAAACACATTTAAAAGTATGGTTGTGTAAACTAAATTAGCAGGTATATCGGCAAAATTACGAGAAAAAAACAAAATAGTGATTGTATCTGTGATGATTTGCAGTTTGGTGACATTGTTATATTATGATTCAGTGCTTTTAATGTTGTTCTATGCTCAACACAGCCACTTCCCCTCCCTCACCTCTTATTGGTCAGCCTCTGTTATGCCCTCAGTAAGTCACATTACTAATTTAAGTAATACAATTAAGGACTACATTAATACAGTAAGTTACACTGTCAAATATAGTACCCGAGTTGGATCAACAGGGAGGTATAATTTAGAGTTGTAGTCAAAATCACACTAATCGAGACCAAGACCAATCCGAGACTACAGGGTCCCGAGACTAGGACAAGACCAAGACCTCTGAAGGTTGAAACAGGGTTGAGACTGAGATAAGATCGACCATGGCCCCTCAAGACCAAATCAAGACCATCATTGTCATTTCCTACATTTATTTGTATTTTAGTTATTTTGGCACATATATTTTTATAAATTTCCATTTGATCCGATTAATCCTCATTTAAACTGAAAACAGACAGCAAATTCAAGTTAATCAAGTGTTTTTACAGTTACATTTTCTTACTGGTTTTGCAGTGATATTTAGCCTCTGCACATTTATCTGCCGTAATGAAATATGAGTTCGTTGAGCATCAGACCTCGAGTCTGAGACAAGACCGAGTCCAAATTTGCTCAAGTCCAAGACGAGACCAAGACTGTAAAAAACTGTCTCAAGTACTATGAAACTAGTATAATTTACCTTAATATCAGAGGTTTGATTTCTGCTCGGGCCATGTTCCATCTCAAGGGCAAGACACCTACATTGCCTAACTTCCTCACTCAGTCTGTCTCAGGGTAGTTGTGCCTGCACCAACTGAGAATGGAGTAAATGACTAATGACATGTGGTGCTTCTAAAGGTGCATTGTGCAACTTCTCTAGTAGAAGGCCCATCCAAAACTTTTCTCCATGGAGATGCTATCGCTTTGTCCAGAATGCTTCACAGTATGGCATTAAATCTTTCTATTTTAACAGAGACAAAGCCAGTTGAAGTTACAGGATCTCTGGAGAAGCAACCAGAATGTTTGTTTTTCCAGGTATTTTTGAGCTATAAAACCATCTGTAATTGAATAAATGTAAAGTAGAGATGTTTAATGTCACACTGTGGAATATTCCAGGCAGAGCAATGGCATATTCATAGAAACAAGAAGGTGACAGACCCCCTAACAAAAAATGACATAGTGCACTTTTAAGTACTTGATTTATTAAGTTGTCACAGATATGTTAAAAAAAATATCTAATAATAAATAATAATAGTAATAATAATAATAAATACAAAACATACACATAAACCATGCATTTTGGGTGTGCCATTTACTAAAAAGGCGAGTAACTTATTAAATGATTAGCACCCAAACAATGGCGAGATTCTGACCAAGGCTAACCCTGAAAGTCTAACACAGTTCCATATCCTCCCATTGTGTGCTTTCCACGGTCAAGCTATTTATAGTTGAGCTCTGGGATATTATTAAAAGAGACTACTTTCTCACACAGCTCCAGAGATCCCTCCGTCTGGGCCCGACACCACTCAAGACTCTTATTAAAAGTACACTGTCTGCATGTGAGAATCTTTACACTACTTTTATGACAGTAGAAAGTTTGATACATTTCGGCATGAGACCAAATAAAGCAGCGTGAGGTAAAGCTAAAGGCACAGGCTAACCCGGTCTGTACTAACAAAGTGCTGTTTTATAAGCTCCATGGTAACAGTAGGCTTCCCGCAGCTACACTCAAATGAAAGGATCTTAACACTCTCCATATTCTATGCATTATTCCATACATTTAGCCTGGGCATTTCAAATTGTTTTACAACTTGAGCGTCAATTCTATGCAAAAAAAAAAAAAAATGCCTGAGATGTTCTACAATTACATTAAGCTAAATATTACACTTATGACCAGAAGATATGACAAAAATAACTTTCTTTTACCATGAAAATGATGCAAGATTACAGAGTAGAAAAGATTGAATCTCAAATTTGATTAAAATGTAATGAACTGCAAAGCACCAACTACAGGTGGATTGTTTTGTTTTGCTCAAAATTACTTCAAAACATGTATTCATATTGTGGGCAGGGTCACCTCTCCATAGATCTGATCTGTAAGTTTGCCTGATGGTGTCATTTGCTCGTCTCTGTAGCAATAGATACATTTGATGCCATAAACTGTGAAACATTCTACAAGCAGAAAGGTTACGGAATGCAACTTTAAGCAGGGTATGGCCAAGCATAAAGGGCACAGCGACTTATATGAGACTGAAACCACTAACCACACTCCTGAGGTGAAAAGTGACTTTGGTTATTCAGTCAGAAGATATTCTATGTCACAGTGCATTCATAAGCAGCAATAGTTGTAAAATATAATACACAATAAACACATTTTTCTCACTGTCAAACTACAAATATAATTTGTGCATCTGTTGAGGCAGCTAACCCCAAACACTGGGGGAATTAACTCACATAGATGATTAAAATGGTGGGCTGATGGAACATGACTGGCCTCTCTGAAATGAGTGATGTGAAAAGTGATAAACGGGTGATGACACAAGTTTTCCACCATTCCCACAACTATAAATAGGACTTGTGTGAGATGCGGTGGGACAGTGGAGGCTGCGGAGAAGGGGCTCGCAATTAATCTCAGTTTAATCAAGATTTAGACATTTCTTATTGTAAAAGATAAGCTTGGCTCTTTTAATGGAGAGGTCTGCAGCCAATCCTCTGTCAGTAAAAGACTGTGGTTTGGAGCAGACACAAACTTTGGAGGAAGAAATGTGACTATGTTCTGTGTTAAAAGAACTGTATGAAAGATTTGTGTTTAAAAATCTATAAACATTGGCCATGATGTCAGAAAGCAGAATGAGTCTTATGTGTCTCTGCCAGTTCCAGCTGAAATCCAGTTGGTTTAAAGCTAAAAAAAAAAAAAAAAAATCCTTTAAAAATAAAATGCTATTCTCTGGTCTGAATGGTCACTCCCTAAACCCCGGCACCTGCAGGCAATCCTGAGCCAGTGCTAGTGCAGCCTTTGCTGCTCAGGGAGGGAATTCTGGAGGTTCTGAGCTTTCACACAAGCCATGATCTGAAAATATACTGAGAATGAGACAAGCTTGAACGTATCTATCTGTAGGTCAAGGCTCTGGCAACCAGCAGGCCCAGTGATTGTTTTTTTGCTCCATACAGTTTCTTTACATAATGGTGATTAAAAGTATTGTTCATGTTCAGGAAAAAACAAATAGATTTTTTAAATTACACAAAACAAAAGTGAATCGAAAATCATGGTTGACCTTGAGGGGAAAATGAATTGTTTTTGGTCCCAATTCCAAGGGGAGTCAGTGTGCTCAAGGCCATAGCCCCTTTGCCTACTTCCATGGTGGTCTCCCTCTCCATCACTCTTGTGTTACTTCCTGTTTCGCCATGTCTTTTTAATTAGTCTGGTCTTAAACCTTGGCGGCCACTGTAGTGCTGTTGAATCGTTGTTGAATTGTACGATCCATTAGCGGCCGGCATCGGGAGCTCTGGTTGTCTCAGGAATGTCTGGCTCTATGGGTTTTTTGGGAGCCTGGTTCTGGGAGTCCGTGTGCTGCCGGGTCTGTGGTGCTGCAGTTCACCAAATAAGGGCATGTGGACGCTCTCCTCTCAGCTGCTGCTGAATAGCTGAGCATGAGGAGGTTCTATGGAGGACAGATAGCACCCCGCTGCCTCCCGGGTAAGAAAGGACCTGACGTCAGCTTTGCAAACTGGTTCCATCAGCTGATAATATGCACTTAAATGAGCAAACTATGAAACGCTACTTGAATTCTTTCACATCTGTCAACTTCTTTTCTATATTTGGGAAAGTAAATGTTATTTCGTTTAGCTAAAAAAACATTTGTGATACAATAAATTAGGATGATTGGATTAAGTTGCAGAAAGATTTTGATGACTCACTCCCTATTGGTTATTTTTCCATTTCTTTTTTTACTTTTGTGAGCTCAACAATGATTCATTCTCTTAATTTCCTTAATTTCTCTTAATTTCCTCAAATGTCTATAATTTTCCCATATTTAGTGCGTCTTCCCCTCAAGTAAAACAGTTTCAGAGACATTCGTTCAGCCGATATCATGATTGGACAACTATTTACTGGTCGTTTTAATTCAGAAAATCTCATAATGTTTGAATTATTACAGTAAGTTGTTCTGTAGTTGCTTCTTTTATTTTTGTTTAAAGAAAATAAATGCCTGCAAATTCAAATATCTCTAGCACTTCAATAACAGACCTAAAATTTCTGTTGCAAGTCTTTTGATAAAGCGTTTATGGCTCTGTCAAACTTGTGTTAAATTCATCCATCTGAAAATCTTAATGTACCGATCACCAGCCTCTACCTGAAGCCCTACACTGCACATATGTTCCCAAAAAAGTTTGGAAACCCTTAAGTTACAGTATAGAAAGCTTGATTGTGGTCGCCATAGATACCAAATCTGAGACCAGACCAGAGTGCAAGGTTGAGGGCCAGATGGAGCAGATAATGCAGAAGAAAGGGCCAGAAAAACTTTAAATCATGATTTTTGTCTTCACATCAAAGCTGAGCCATCTCCATTAGCAAGTTTGACTTCTTAGGTATTGTTTAAGCATACTTCAGCCGATTCTTTCCACAGCTCTATAAACACATTTCAGGACAACAAGAGCCTGCAGGTATTTTCAAGACACACGATTGCAAGTAATTCTACCAGCTGAGTAAAGCGGAGGAGAGGAACTAATGATCTTCAGTGGATGGGCGCCTGCGTCTCCATGCCAAACACACATGGATATGCTCATAAACAGACATATACTAGTGCTGCTGTAATCTCTGTAAATAATGAGAGTGGGGTGCATGTTTTCCATAAAAAAATCTCAGTGGGTCTGTCAAGGCTTCATAAAATGGGTATTGGCAGAAATGCTGTGTTGGTGTGTCAAAATGCCACAGGCACATCGATACTTGTTCTGTGGGACTAAGGCTCGCAATTTAAATGAATGCAATTATTGAGGTACCATCATTTTCTTCCACCAATAACATATCGTGTCTTATTCTAGAAAAAAATAAAAATAAAATGCTGACCCAGTAGTTTAGATCTGTACAGACATGTTCTGAAATGTGATTCTTGTGTTAGTTTGTCAGTTCATATTTGAGTCTGTTTGGCATTTCTTCAGGACACATTTAAAATACAAACTTTGAACAGTTCTGTGTCAGGGCAGTTTTAGGAAGAGCCAAAAGTGTCCCTCCTCTGTGTCCAGCTGAATCACAGCAGTGTCCAGCTGAACACAACAGGAAAGGCCTCTTACTCCGCTCTGGTGTTTTGGTCGATGATGAAATGGTTCATTCCCTTCAAGTATTTCCTCTAGAAGGTGTTCTGCCACATTTGCTGGCACATATGGTGTAAAAAGCCTGTAACTTCTCAAATGTCCATAGCTAGCTGCTTACAGTCTCGATGGATAAAAGAAAAACAAACAGCTCATTTTACACAGTCCTCACGTCCCTTACTTGTGGCCTTTGAACGGCACACTTCTTAGCTGGGGAAAATGCCATAATGATATATTGCTATGAACGATGAGCTCAAAAAACTTAAAAAAACAACCCAAAAAACAAAAAGCCACAAAGTATTCAACTAAATTATTCCTATTGTATGCAAATTCAACATTTTCCCCATACCATGCAGACCTATGTGGGACCGCCCTTCGTTTTGGATACAGAAAACTATTGGACAATCTCTACCGGTTTAGCTGTACAATTTTGTCCAAGACTCACCCCACAACCCCACATCATACTCCGAGATGGCCAGTTTTCATAAATATACAAAAGTAGGATATAAAACTGTAATCTACTACATGACAAAACTTTGCGATGTGCAGTAGTTTCATTTGCTGACTGTTCGCGATGGTACTCTAAAGGGGAGTTACTTAGCGCAGGGAGCAAGGAGGGAGGGACTCAGAATGTCAAAGATGAAACTAAAACTATTTTAACATGTTAATATGTTGTTTTCGGCAAATATAGCTTTTTTCAAAACAAGAAAAGGCAACACAATGAGCTAAATATGTTATATCTTAGCAGTTAATATCCCATGGAAGTAAAATACTCATCTTAAAGTGTTTGTTTTGAGACTTTACTATTATATCGTATTCTGTTTTGTTGTGAAATGGTTAATATTAATAACCATTGAAATGACATCAAAACTGGTGAGTGTGTGGTGAGTGCAGTTGGTCTCCTGAGGCTCCTTCCCTGACCCACTTCTCCTTGGCTCAGCTGCACATGAAAAGGCCCCAGCACAATGGAGCGGCCCGTTTTGGAAGCAGCCTCACAATGAGAGGAAAGGAGGCAGAGGGTGTCACTGGAAACACAGCCCGATGGAGACGCGCGCACACACACAACACACTCACACAACACACACAGGTCGTGGTTTATAGACTTTGTGAGCTCATTCTATTGACTTACATTTCGTTAGCCACGTAGTATAATCGTATAACGTCATTTTTCGAGGTTTTCGGGATAATGCAAAAACAAACTGCATGACTGAGATGACTGGGACGGTTTGTGCTTTTTTGGCTGTAAAATTATTTCCGATTGGCTGAGGACGTAGCCGATGAGACTTGCAGACGCAGCGGGATCTGGAGAGTAGAATGAGACAAAACTCAATTTGGCTAAAAAATGACTTTGGCTGACCTCATGGCATCATTTCCTTTTAGACCTATAATGATAATTACTAAATCAAGTTACTGGTCAGTAGCTGTTTGGTTGTTGACTATTGGTTTACCTTTCGATTTTATTTTTCGGTATAATAATTCTTGTGTCTCCTGACATGTTTTAGTGGCTGTATAGTCCAGTTAAAAATTCCAATTATAAAAAAAAATATATATATGACTGCTGTTGTCATCTGCAAGTCATGAATAGGCTCTATTCAAGCTTGCATCATAAAACTGGACAACGTTTGGAAATCTTTGGGCTTTGTTGGCGAAAGAGACTTTGACAAATGCTGGGGAAAAAACCCACAAATAGTGTGGTTTTCTTAGACAAGATTTGTAATTGTATTCTTCCTTTTTTCCTTTTCTAAATCGCCTATTAATTTGAGTATTATAATTTGTCGAATTTCACCAAAGAAAGATGTCATTGTAGCGTTCCGTTATGTTTGGCAGATCGGCAGTTAGAACCAGCTGCCTGTAACTGACATTGAAGCTGCGATTAGAGTCTCATCCGTGAAAAGCTTTGGCAGGTTGTGAAGACGCTGCTGCTGAATCCACGGTTTTATCACATGCCCAGTGTCAGAAAGTACACCAAACATCGTCATCTGCATGTTTCCAACATCAGTTAATTGCTGCAGCCCTACAGATTAAACACCGAGTTTTAAGGGTGAATATTTAGAGTTATAATAGAAATAAAATAATTATTATATCAGTAACTCATAAAAAATACCAGCTCACTTTTGCACATTGTGGTTTTATACTGTATTTATTCCATGCAGGTCATGTTTTATGGATATAGATTATTTAGGGGAAAACATTACTGCAGAGTTAAAATGCATTATGTGGTCTTCTAATAACTTCATAAAAAAAATAATAAATAAATAAATAAATAAATAAAAAAAGTTATTGTGACAGACCTATTTACATTAAACTATAGTTACTACTTGCCTAACCTTGACCCCAAAGACAGTTCATCAATACTAAAACTAGCATTGAAACTAGATACTCATTTGCGCAGTTATTGATACTAAGAACAAGTATAAGAGCACAGAGACTAGAATAAGAAAGTAGTGTGATGTAATGTTGAAAATCACATTTGATTGTCTAAATCAAATGTGTTTTGGTAAGAAAATAAGAAATAGACTCAACAATTAAATCAAGATTGAAACTTCAGTCACACAAAACTAACCCTATATTAACTCATAAGTTTAAACCATGTTCCTGATCTAATAACAGCATTCGTCACTCAAGTACATAAAGATTTGAGTCCGCACAGTAAGACATAAACCCGTGCGCACACACATACGCACTCACACGCACTGGGCTTCCTCCTATTGTGCTCGGGGACACTAGAGATTCACTTCAAACAGCTGGCACGGGCACACTGGCACCGGCTGGACCTCGCCACGGGGCTACAAGCACCACCCATTTACACTACTATTAAATGTTTCTATGTTATGTTGTTTTTTTTTTGCCATATATCGAGTAAAATGTGTCCAGTACAGATATTGTAAGCAGAAGTGATGGGGTGAGATCTCGTGAGACAAAATTCCCACAAGAGAAAAAAGATCTCCTGACATGTTTACACTTGGATTGCACAAAAAAGGGTTACATGTTGGTGATTACATCTCTTATTCAAAACAGAATGGAAACAAACATATGAAAGCAAAAAAATAGAAAATAAATCGTGGGGCCAAAATTGGAAACTGTGAAATTGTGCCTCGTCCCATCCCTAGTAAAGGAGCTCTACAGGACAAAATCACTCTGCGGGGTACAGTCTGTATCTATAGAAAAAGTTTTATTGTCCGATAATGTTGTTAGCTTTAATGTGCTGTCAAAAGTCGGCTCTGGTCTTGGAGAGAAAAGCGGTTATAAGCTTATCATGGTGAATATTAGGATCCTCTGAATGCACAAAATAAGTGAGGAATAACTTTGGACCTCTGCGAAATGGTTAAAATGAACTAGTTCTGTTTTTCATGTTTTTAAAGCCTGTAAAAATCAGGTACAACATTGTTAAAGGGCCTCTGTCTCTATCGCTCTTATAATGGTAAATCGTCACACAGTGATGTTTATGTCAAGAGCAGGATTCGGACCGCAAACCTTTGGATCAGTGGACAAATGCAGTTACCAGCTGAGCTACTGTCGCCCCTAATACACCCCTAAGACACCATAACGGACAACACTAGTCTAGGATAGTCACGAACAGTAACTACATGGTTTTCAATAAAAGTTCAAAACAAAAAACAAAAGTCACGTTCATCAGATTAATCACAAAATAGTTGATGTTTTTAAATCTAGGCTCCAAACGTATTTATTCAGTGAGGCTTTCAACAGTAATGCAGTTGTTTACTCTTTTGTACTGTTGGATGTAATCAGTATAATAGTTTAATGTTTTTTTACTGCTTTGATTGATCTTTCTGGAAAGTGCTTATGTCAAGCTCAATGTTGTAAAGGGGCTCTACAAATAAAGGCTGGCTGATTGATTGAAAATAACGCACAATGGAGATGTTATGATTGATGTGTTGGAAAACCGCTGTACATTGGTCACAGTTGTTGGGCCATTGTGACGGAGGTTTAGTGTGCTTTCTTTTGCCAAAAAAAAACAAAAAACTCACCGATTCATCCAGTGCAAAGCGCAGGCAGCCATGTTCATAGAGCACGAAGAACCTCCTTTGCCACTTCTGCAAACACAAAGACCGTGATCAGACAGGACTCATTAAAAACAACTGGCTCTGTATGAAGAAATGTGCCATCATCCATAGTGTTCAGCTCCAGTCAAATGAAGCTCACAGAGGCTAGCACTTGCTAGCACAGGTGTGTGAAACGGTTAATTCTGTCCGTGCCTCGTTTCCCGATTTCATTGTCCTCCCTGATCCAGCGTTTGAACTTGTTGTTCTTCGATCCAAACCCGTGCCACATCCCAATCCATAATGTGGTTACTTATTTTACAGTGCTCTGATATGGCAGATTTCAGCTTTAACAGCTGATATACAACACGCCACTACCAACACTATTGACAGTTCAGAAGATGGCAGCTGAAACTATATCAATAACGTAAAAAAACTTGACTGTAATGTCTTTAAAAAAAGCACAAGAAGTTAAAGTACTAAGAAAACAATATGAACATCTTTGGTTTGATACCGATACCAGTCCAATAACAATGTGTGAAGAAGTACACTAAGGCTACTAAGGAGATTTTAAGGACGAAAGTATTAAAGAACTGTAAAATGATAAGTAGTACTGATTTAAGCGTTTTTACTTTTCTACTTCCTTATGTTTTACCGCAGTGCATCGGTAAACCAGCAGTGAGGCCTGTAAAAAGACACTCTCAGAGCACATGGCTAATTCTGCAGAGTAAACAAAGTCAGAGTTAACGCTGTTGTCGGTAGCTCTAGTTATTTTACCAAGTTCAGTGTCCACACCAAAGTATCAAAGAGGCTTGTCTGTCATTATTATTGTGTTTTAAATCTCTGCAGATCCTCCACAGCCTTTGTTTAACCTGCTTTGGGCATTAGCGGTAGCATTAGCCACTGAGGTAAACAGTGGCTGTTCGCATCTACAGGTTCTCATTCAAGAAAACATGCAGCGACTTGGTCTGAGTACTCATCGATGCTGAAACCTGAAAAATGTGGGGTATCGGAACTTTTGCAGAACCCTACAAAAGAGCTAAATTAAAAACACAAGGATCACGTAGGAGCGGGTTAGTATGAACATTTTTAGACCAAAATGTTGAGGTTCACAGCAGCAGGGCAACTTAATTAAAAGTGAATTGGAGTCAGTGGAGGTGGAAGTGCACCCCTGCTTACATCCTATTGCAATGCTGTGGCTAGCGGGTCAGCTAGCTGTTGACAGAGACTATGGAATACACATGTAGTGCCTATGTAGTAAAATGATAGCAGTGAATGCATGTAAGAATAGAGTGAGAGGGAACTGAGGAAGAGGAAGCTGGCCCGACCACTGCTGCAGGCTGCTTATGTTACTGATGAGCTGTACACAACAGTATATTAAACCCGGCAGACTCTGGCCTTTCAGACGCTCACAGTTAACCATGTCTGTCTTCTATTTTTTGGTGCTCATGCAATACTACTTAAGCACTAAAGTGTGTAGTGATTACACCCAAATGTGCACTACATAACCTTTTTGATGGGGGGATTCTGTCACCTGTTTGTCAGGAATGTTCCCTCACAGTATGTTTTTAAACTTACCCGTTTAAAGCTCTATGATTATGCAAAGGATCATTCAGTAAGATCAAAAAGAACACCCATAGATAAATCAATGCAAGACAGAAAGCAGGAGGCAGACCCTGCCACCAGAAAAGTTACATAGTGCATCTTTAAGTCAATGGTATTGGTATGTCAATGTCAGTGGTATTACAATATGTTTTGGGCAAAGTTCAGTGAGATGAAAAGCTACTGACTACAAGGTTATACTGTTGTTGTAGGGACCAAGCCCCTCAAGAACCAATCAATGATGATTGTTTTTGGATGCAGGGATGCAAACAGTTTTAAAAAGTGTAAAAATGTATAGCATGCTCAGATGGCCAGTGTCCAAAAGATTTTATTTTAAGTTGCTGCTCCTTGCATTTGCACCTCTTTGTGAACTTTGGTGTGCGTTTTCTGTGTTTCATTTGATAGGGATGTAACAATACAACAAGAAATATTGTAATATTGTGAAAGTTTCAACAGTGCATTATCATTATCAGCTCAATATATCAAATTACAAGTGTATTTGCTTGAATTATTTCTTACTGTGCAGCAATAGCTAAAACAGAGATGTGATGACATCTGTACCAGTGTATGTTTGGACTCAGACACTGCTTGTACACAACAGTGTTTAACCACATACAAGTACATGTCTGAATGATGACGGTACGTGTCCTTACCCGAGATCTCTGCATAGGGTTGTCGAAGTCTGTTCCCTCAGGGGCCAGGCACAGCCATCCTCCGTAAATGGGTTTGGCCTGTGAGAGAAAGAGGAGGTGGGTGAGGCAGTGATTAGAGGAGCATGGGGGAGGGCTGCAGATACCAATCCAGATGTTCCACTGTGTTTGTGTCCAAACCAGTGCCAGTCTTTAGCAGCTCATTAACTGTGATGACATGCTCCTCTCCCAGCACACAGGGGCCATGTGCAGAGGCCATGTGGAGACTGACAGCAACAACAAACAGCTCAGGTGGGACCGGGGCTCAGCAGTATGACTCTATTTTCACATACATTTAATTTTTTTCTGATGTGGCCAAGATTTTAAAACTTATATCAGGTTATTCATCTTGTTTTCATATTTATTACTTACTAGTTCAGGGACTGTTTCATTCTAGTCTAGGGGGAGTTTAATTTATTTTAAGATAAATTGTCATGCAAAATTATCTTGCAGCATGTACGGATAATTTTACTACATCTTCTGATAGACTGTGTTTAGACAGAAGTGTTTATATCTTAAATTTTGGACAAGGTTTTTTGCAGTATAGTATAACAAACCAAATATATGTAACTAACAGTTGGATTATCACAGAGCAATGGAATAAAATATATCAACTTCAAAGTAAAACTGAATCATCACTGTGTGAATATTGAACAGGCATTTGTTAAAGAATAGGCCTATTAATAAAGTGGATGAAAAAATGATTCACTCATCATAAGGGGGCATAATGGGCCCCCTTATTTAACCCAGAGGAGCTTGGAATAGAGTTGCTGCTCCAGCACACACAGGACACAGCTGAGGTGGTTCAGACACTTGAGTGTGTCTGGAGGAGCTTGAGCATGTGCGGTGATGGAGCTCTGACCCTGTTTGGACGCTACTCTGTAGAAGATCATTTGTTCCATTAGATTTTTAAATACTGCTGAATTTCTCACAGATTGTTTTTTTTACTCTGAAAAAACATGTTTGAATTCATTTTAATCTGAATTTGAAGTGCTGAAATTTTAAGCATATATTTTTAAAGTGTTTCAAATACAATATAAAAAAAAAAAATCACCTTTTAAATATTCAGCACAAATATGTATGTATGTGTGTATGTATGTGTGTATGTATGTGTGTATGTATGTGTGTATGTATGTGTGTATGTATGTGTGTGTGTATGTATGTATGTGTGTATGTGTGTATGTATGTATGTATGTATGTATGTATGTATGTATGTATGTATGTATGTATGAGTGTAAAATTTGCAGTGAAAAGATTTGCAGCAAAGATCCAAGATGCCAAGGCAGAAGCAATCAATCCAAAGTGATCTGATCTAACTTAATAACAAACATGAAATGACGCAGTGATCTGATTGGTCAGAATTGACCTCACCAAAACCTCAACCCTGCCCACAGATGAGAAATTCCAATAGGAAACAGCCTTTGTCCTCCTCCATCGCATGATCAATTGCTTCTGTCTTGGCTATCTTGGATCTTAGTTGTGAAATTTTACACTCTGAATTCTGACTGTTGAATTTGCTTGAAAATATATGTGCTGAATATTTAAAAGGTGACATTTTTATTTTGGATTTGAAACATATTGAAAAAAGTACACTTAAAAATTCAGCTACTAAAATTCATAATAAAGATTATATTTTTTTCCAGAGTTAAAAAATGACAAATTCAGCTGTATTTAAAATTCAATATCTAATGCTACAAATGATCTTCCATAGTAGTCCACATGGCCCAGGGCATAAGGAAAACATTCACTGTTAATCAATTGGTTTAAGCTACTGGCAGAAACTCAAACATACCCATACGAAGATGGACATAGTTTTGCACTTTTGATTTGTCCATAAAAGTGTTTTCACCCCAGCTGCACCTAGAGCTCAGTGCTCCAGATGACTTCTTTATTGTGCTTGGTTGTGACAGAGAGCGGAAAAGTAGAAAAAACAGTGGAAACATAAATACGGAGCTGTCCTGCTGTGCCGTGGCTCTTTAAAGCTCTCTCTTCTCAGTGTAGTGAACCATTAGCTCGTTCCTCCAGCTCTAATACTGGCCCCTGTGCTCCAAGTCAGTGCACGCCTCGCACTATTCTATACGTGCCCTGTTTCAACTTGCTCTGCGTGCCTATGGACACTCTCCAGCACTTTCAAAAGGTTAGCTTCACACACGGCACACACGTATCCATCCAACACATCAACAGTAAGCGCTCAAGGAAATAGGGCGACATCAAAAAGGCACAGTCAGGTGACAAAAAGTAGCAAACTCTAAAAACAAGTTATATAAAAATGTGAAATGCCTGTAGAATAGCCCACAAAATTGGATAAATATTACATTATACCTTTTATTTACCACAATGATAATTAAAAACAGTGTGATTTTCAACATTAACTTGTAGTACTTTCTTTTCTATTCCCATGTCCATCCTTATATCTGCGTAATCCCTCTGTGGTTCATGTGTGTATACTAGTCTATAGCTCTTATACTTGTTCCAATTCACCTCAAGATCAATCTAAAGACATTCAAGAAAGGTTCATTTCTGTCCTGTGAATGGAACTTTTTTTTTTTTTTTTTTGTTTTAATACTT
>JACN01115457.1:0-13345 GCA_000787155.1 Scartelaos histophorus
TGAATTGAATTGAATTGAGTTTATGAAACTTGAAATAAAACTATGAAAATGAAAATCATACATAAGAGTTTTTGAGATATAGCAGAATCTTTATTATACACTTAACCGTTGCCCCATTTACATGAGAGCTTTAAATCCAATTAAAAGTAGTTTAATTCGGAATAAAAAATAATTACACTTTAAAAAGACCATGGAAACACTTAATTCCTAATGTTCTTAACGTTATTTCGCAATCATGTAAAAGTTTATTCCGCTTAAAAATAATTCCGTTCGCACACTGCAAAAAGGTGCCTGGAGCAAACTTTGGTCTGAAACCAAAAAATTTTTCTAATAAATGCGCTGGAAGAACTACAGACAATGAAAAGAGTGGAGGCAGAAAACAGCAAAAGCAGATAGAAAAAGCAAAACGCCAGTAGCAGCTGATTGCGTGTTTTCTTCTGTAGGGACACAAACATTAAATACGATTATCCGGGGCCGGGTCACAGGGGCAGCAGTTTAAGCAGGGACTTGCCAGGCCCCAGCCTCTCTGGGTCTCTCTGCAATGGCCCCATATGAATCCTCCCGCAGGTGATGGGCCCACGGGAGGACGGCCTCATGTCACTTATTCTCATGTCCGGCTGTGGCCGGTCGACCCTGTGGGGGGAGGTCCGGCAAATATTTTTTAAGCTAGAAATAACAGACTACAACTTAAACAATTAGTAGTTTTGAGAGGCCATAATGTATAACATAGTAAAGATCACATCATATTCACCTGATGAGGGAAAAAAAGGCAAAGCTGTCTATAGTAACAAAGAATATTTAGTCTAGATTTTGACATACAACAAAGGCCTGCTGGCATACTTGTAAACGATATTGGCGATGTTGTGATATCTTTGGCGTGGTCTCTTCTCAGCATGTATGTGTGTGCAAAACACACCTGTCCCTGTTGCTTTTAAGACATTTTAGTTTGCACAAACATGAACGGACAAAAGGAGTCAAATAACAGCGCAGTTTTTGCGTTAGCTCTGAGGCACAGTGTCTGTAGTCCATGAATCTATTCAAATATCCTCGGGAAATATAAGCACCATGAATGCTTGTTTGGTAAAAATGACATTAAGTCCAGTCCAGGCTAAAAGACTTCAGAGCAACTGTGCTGCCCTACAACACCTTCAGCAACACAAGGTACGCTGCAGAACACAGTCATTTTATGCTTTCTTAAGTTTGCAAAAAAAGAATATAAACTTTACTGCAGTTTTATTTATTGGGTATTACCTTGAACAACACAAAGTAGGGCCATATTCAAAGTTCTATACTAAAAATAAATGCATATAATAAATAATAAAATTGCAATGTAATTAACAGTTTTCTTAGGATATACTTTCTTACTACTCCACCAGGCTCTTCACAGTGCATTTGTTCTAAGCATAAATTGGTATTTTGCACCATTGAAAATTCATTGAAAAATAAAGACAAATGACTAGCTAATGTGGCTGTCATGCTTACTATTGTAAGCATAACCTCAATATCGTGACCCCTTTTACAACACCATGAGCGTTCCCTCAATATCACAATAAATATGAGGTGAGGTTCATACCGAGATAATATCATATCATGAGATGTGGATATCATTACATCCCTACTTGAGAGTAATGTAGTTTCAATGAGATGAATAAGACCAGGCGAAACTGCAGTAGGCTGTCCGTGTAGTGAAGCGGACCTAAGGAGCAGCAGTACTGTTACCTTTGTGGTCAGGATGGTGAGTGTAGCTGGGGCCACATTCACAGACACTGGGGTCCATTCACTCTGCTCTTTGCTGTTCATGGCTGCCTCTAAAGCGTCATTGATCACATCCACTCCTGAAACACACATTCAAACAGTTCACTACTAAACAAATTCAAATCGCATTTTGAACGGACAATTAGCAAAATGTAAAAACTGATTATGAAGTACTGTAATTTTCGGACTATAAGCCGCTACCTTTTTCTCGCACTTTGAACCCTGCGGCTTATAACACGGTGTGACAAATATATGTACGGATTATTTATTTGGCAACACAGCGGATGCGGGCACAGCGCGTGCGAGTGCGAAAAACGCAGCTGTCTGTGCGGTGAACACATGGATCTCAGGTTAAATGAAGTTACAGCATTAACTAGCGATGCTGTCAGCACTAAAACAGTTTATCCCTGTGTGATAAAATACGTGATGATGCTAAATTAACATTAGCGAGGGGGATACGTCTTACCAGTCTGCGTTAAATGCAGCTGAGGCATAAACGATGAGAAGAAACGTCTAAAACTTCAGTAGCCGAACATCCACTCAGACCTGATCCATAACCTGCCCCCGGGAGAGTCTGAAATCTGCTGAAATCTTACGAGACACCGACAAGATCCAAGACCCGACAGCGTCTCTTTGCGCAGGGGACATGCTCAGTAGAGACGGGAAGCGACAAGGAGCGACGGCGAGCGACGGCGAGAGACGGGGGGATGTGCAGAGGAAGACGCTCGTTTGATTGTGTTTTGAACAGTTATTTTACGCTTCAGGCACACACCCTCCTCATGGAAAATACACGAAGAAACCCAGATGGTGCATAATTTAGTTTTAAAGTGACTGATCTGAAGAAGGACATAGAGCTGCTGCTGTAAACTCTGCATCAGTAAGTCCAGACGGTGGCGACGGCAGCGATGAACTGACTCAACGCAAAAAGACGACAAACCCTTTCAGAGGCAATAAAAGCAGACAGAGCGAACTTGAAAATGTTTTTGAAGGCGTGGACACCTGCGGCTTATATGCAGGTGCGGCTTATATATGTACAAATCTGAAATTTAGTCTAAATTTTGTTGATGCGGCTTATAATCAGGTGCGCTTTATAGTCCGAAAATTACGGTAGTATTGAAAACTTGTGCCAATTGATTATTTTTAAATTACTCTTACTTATTACTTACTATAACTGCCCTTTGAGGCTACTATGAGTAAAAAGAGAATTTGGGGGATAAACTATTTCATTTCGTTTTGTTAAAATATTGTTAAAATTGTTAAATATTGTTAAAATATTGAAAAAGCGAACATGAGTGAAAGTGCTACACTGACTTATATACAAGTCTGACTGATGATTTGTCCCCAAACTTCAAGATAGTGCTAATGTGCACATTCTTAAAGCTGTTACCAGATTTCACACGCTGGCTATGTCCACATGCACACAAAAATACTAAACATGCAAACCGTTACATCTGATGTGAGTACTGTGATTGTATTCAATGTTCTAAATTAAACAGTTCCTTTAAAAATCCGTTGACCCATGTCACCTTGTGTTCTTGATGATCACATGTCTGTGAGCCACGTGAACATACTAACACAAGTCAGATGTACTTATTGGAATGTCTGATTAGAGCAATGTCTATGCTCGTGTTGATGGTTTTCTTACCAACTGGCTTGGACACCACTTCACATCCTAGGTAGTAGACGTGGAAGCGTTGGAAGAGCTCATTCTTGGGAGCGGGGAACTCTGTTGCAACACAAGAGGGCAAAGGTACTGCATTGTTAATAGTGACATTATGCTCCATGCAAGCTTTAAGGCTCTATCCAAAGAAGCTCTCTTGTGGTGAAGTGTGGAGCAGCCCGAGTGTTGATGTATGTACTGTACCATGTGACTAACAGCTTCACAGGTTTGACAGCTTTGTCATTCAAAATATAAGGTCAGCTAAAGGGAATGGATTTCCTTTGGGCTGTACAATTACAGAATTACTTACATGAGTGGAACTCTTCCCCTGGTACAGTTAACCTATGCTCGTACTGCATCGCCAATTTACATTTCATTCTTTAGTTCAGATAAAAATGTGTCAAGTGCTGGTTAGTAAAGTTTTGAGATGCTGTTCCAAAAAGTAGTGCTACAATCACAGCAAAAATATAAAATTAAATAAAGTAAAGTAACAAAATTGTGAGGCTACATTTGTGAACTGAGCCCCATGATGAGAAACAGTAATATTTTTTTTGTCGACAGGATGGTGGGGTAGAGTTTTTATGTCTTACACGGCTTTGTTTCAACAGCCTTCATTCTAACCACTTCTGCCACTAGTAGCACCAGAGCCCCTCTCTGCTGAGGTTTCCATAGCTGTTACCTTCAGGGATTCCCAATGGCTTGTTCAGATCTGTGCTCAGTCTGCCTCCCCCAGGTCTGGCTGCCTTCCTCTCATTCATGATCTGAACCCACACACAAAAAAAAAAAACAACACGATATACCTTTACAACACATTGCAGATCAGTGACAAAGAATTGTGCTTTATTCTTATATGTCCATGAACGGAGAAACTGTGTGTGATTTAAAGGTGCAAGTAAAAAAAAACTTAAACAAAAATATTACACGATAACAACATTTTAGGGTTATTGATAAAACCTTCTAACTCTTCACAAAGCCAAAAAGGATGTTAGTGCATAATTACGATAAAATATCGGCTTGAAAATGTTTAAATTAACATGATTTGGACCTGTGCCTGCTGTGGTAATTTGCACCCTGACAAAGAATCAAGTGTCTGGGATAGTGCACGCGTTTCCCTTGATTTTTGGTAACGGTTTGCCTGACTGGCTAACTCTGTTAGTTTTTGCCTAAGATGCACCATAATGCACATAATGGTATGTAAAATTAATAAACTATATTTTTCACTCTCATGTTTTTTTAATTTAGCAGTACCATGCATGATGCAATGAACATTTCTCTTAATAATACATTCAAAATAGGTGCAGGCCCTGTAATAAACAAAGAAACATGGAATGAAATTGGCAAGTCAATGTGAACTGTGAATTATCAGTATATATCTTTTCTGTCTGCCCTTAGCATATTTAAAACACAAGTATTTTTTCTCCAAGCAGAAATTGTCCAGTACCTTTGAGCACATCTCATGTAAACTGGTGGCAATGTTTTTGGCTGGAGAGTCGCAGCGGAACACATGGCACTTTAGGACCTGGGTCAGGTTGTCTCTGGCCACATAAGCAAAGTCCCTGCACCAACACAAGAAACCATGTCATTGTTAAGCTGCTTGAACACAAAAGCTATTTTAGTGTTGTTACAAAACATATTTGGACTTGTGTTTATTTCATTCACACGTTTGACCCTTTATTATTAGCCTACATTTCCAAACCTTAAAATGCTATGTTCAACTTTGTGACATCATGGAAGTGGTAACAGCTCCTTTTATTCAGTAGGGATTAATTCTAGAGGTGAAATCAACAACATGATTCTAATGAAGGTGTGTGGAAATTAAAAACACAGTGAAGCACTTCCTGTATTAGCACATGACATTACAAGATGGAACAGTGTCTTCTGTTCAATAAAAGACCTCTGCCTAAATATGCAGGGTCTGTGTGTTAAATATGTGTGAAAGAAACAAAACTAAACTCCAGGTCTATTTGTGATGAGGAAACAACATTATAACAGAAATCAGAAAACAGTATCATACTGACTCTTTAAATAAATGAATTATTAATTAGTGTGCAAGCTATACAATAGAAAAGAACTAAAATTACAAGTACTTAATTACAAGTAATTAATACATAATATGTAGATTGTACCTTTCCCTGTGAGTGTTGAAAAAGCAGCATGAAAGAGAAAAGGGGAGGTTAGAATAAATCAAGTTGATTACAATAAAAAGCCTTTCTCTGTCTGCAGTCATCAAAATATTCCAGCAGAGGGCAGCAGAAAGAAGAATAAGCATAGTGATTCAGAATGAAGTCAGCATTATGTTTGTCACAGGAAATAATACAAGTAACAGAAAGTAAGTTGTGGTCAATCAGATCTGTGGAGCAAATAGTGGAGGAATTATGCTTTAAAGAATTATACTTTAGATTCAATGGAACCAAAGCATTCATGAAGCTGTATGTGTACTGTCTGAGGATGGTCCAGGCTGGGTGGGTCCGTACCTGCCATTATCTCTGCCCACACCCCACACCCGGATGCTGCCAATGGGCTGAGCATGAAGCAAGGTCTGCCCCAGAGGGTCAATCAGCTTCATGGTGTCACTCTCCAACACCATCAGCATGTCTTTGCCCTGGGTTAAACACATGAGGGTTTCTTTCAGTAAACCAAAGCACACTATTGGGCATAAAACACGGCATTTCAATCATACACATTTAAGGCGCTGCGCCTGATTTTTCTTCCCATGTATTTAAACATTTGTTTTTCCCCAGAACAGATATATTGTATAAGCATTTCTTGGGCCAAAATGAGTCAACTCTCTGTTCCTAATGTTAAGCCTTTGTCCATTAAACAACTAAACATTGTCATACATTATTTTAGTAGTCAGCCATTTCTTCCCATTAGTCAACTAGACAAACAATTATGAGTCATCAAGATATGGACCCTATTATACAAAGCAGGTTGAACTAACCAAGTTTCATTTCTGACCCAGAGTTGTCTAATTCAGACAGGGCCAACTCATGGTTTTCCATTTTAGAAAACAGGTTTGGAGTAAAGTTAGACTACTCAAGAGTTTCTTCACTTTAAGTTTAGCAGAGGAGAAAAGCCACGATCAATGAATCAAAGACAAGATGATTCACCATAGCAACAGTAAACCAGAAAAGTTTCCATTTTAGAGGGACAGGAAGTCATCTGCCTGGACATACTTTAATGAGTTTGGCACGATGCATTAAAACACATAGGTTTATTTTTCACACTTTTTCACACAAAAACTATTTTAAAACTTAAAATAATTTTACACAAACCATTTTGCATATATTGCACTAAATGAATGATACACATTTGAGCATTTGGAGTGTAGAAACAAACTAAATCTGCAATTTGTCTAAAAGTCCAGTTTCCCTGTGTGAGGCAACATCTGTCCTGCTCCCCCTGCCTCTATGATCAAGCTCTTCACTTTCCTCATCTTTCTCTCCTCTGGGGGTTTTCATCTTTATAATCCAAATGTAAGGAAAGTAAACAACTATTTTCTCACTATTTATGAATAAAACTTGAGCTTGGCTCTGTAGTCTTTATGGTTTACATGTTATAAAGTTTAATAATGTAAAGTTTATTTATGCTGAAGATTTTAATTAAGAATCTGCTGGAGTATTACTTGTACAACATTGAAACATTGGGTTTGATCTGCGCAGTTGCTTATGGCAAACCTCCTTACCGCTGGTTAGAAACATGGATCTATTAAAATAAGGAACCTCCTGAGTTTCCTCTGCTAAAGGAGCTTATTTTACAGTTAAATTATAATTTTGTATACAGGAATTTTTATTTTGTTGTTAATGTTGTAGAAGCACTTTCCTACAAGTTCCTATATGAATTGCCAACTTCTTTGCACTTCAACATTTTTGTTTTTGCAGTAGTTTTGGGGGGTTATTTTTCCTGTACAGATATCGAGATATATATCGTATACAGAGATATAGCAAAATATATCGAGATATATTTTTTGCTCCATATCGCCCAGCCCTACTCCATATGTATGTTTTCAAACATTACAAACTTGTATGTGAATTAGTATACTATAGTATGTGAATTACTTCAAAATGATTAGTCTTTATCAACCTTTATGCCTTGTTTTATACAAGATGGAAGAATTTCAAATCACAAATCGAGATCAATCAATATGGGAAAAAAAAAATGTTTTCCCATACCACTTACTACTCTATTTCTAAGTAGATAATATTTACAAGTAAATTATATTATTGTTATCAATTTAACTGATTAAAGTAATTTCCAAAGTCTTAAAAAAAGTCTGTTCTAAAAAGTCTTTTCTTGTGCATTTTAGAATCTGTATAGTTCAGCAGATAAGTAGGATAAGTTATTAACCACTAGAGCGCTCCATATAAATGAAGCATGAGTCATGCAAAGTGCTGTGTTGCTGTGTTGTTGTCAGTGTACCTCTCCCCAGATGCCGGCCGTATCATGGATGTTGTTCTTGTGGTAGGACAGCTGGCGGATACAGTTGTTTACAGCCACACTGCTTTTGCCTGGAGTCAGATCCTCCTCAGACATCTCCACCCAGCCCAGCGAGCGCACAGCAAAACACTGTACACGATAAACATTACTCACTCTCAATTCACTATCTCAACACAATCACTCTGCATTCCGCTAATGAAACTGCACATTGTATCAGGTATATCAGACTTCTGTGTACAGTGTTGTATATTTATGGAGAAGTGACGTGTGGGAGCATGAATGACGTTGGCTTGTAGATGGAGCACTGCAAAATCTTACAGCTTATGTTATAACATGGTAAAAATGTTAAGATTTTGCATAATATCCCCTCTTTGCATGATCTTTGAAGCTTTTTTCCAACAGACTGTTACTTCTATCTCATAATAAAAAGTGTTTGGAATATAGCAGAGCATTGTGGATTATGTAGTTTTACCACTGCAGCAAAACAATGCACTTAACACATGAAGTGTATCATTGGGAATTGTAAAAACATCCATTCAAGTAAATAATGACCTATATTGTCAGTAAGGACAAGGAAAAGTATTTGACCTTTGCCTCTACACCAGAGGACAGGGGAGCAAGCTTCTCTTCATCCTCAGACTGGGAGCTGTTGTAACTACAATGACATAATGAAAAATCTATTTAATACAAACACTTAAACAACATGTTTTTCTTTAGAATGACATACTTGAGGTTAATGGATGCATAGCGTAATGTTGCTCCTTCAAACTCCTTTAGACTTGGGTCTGGTGCCACCTCACACTCCTGTATAACCAAATCAAATATATAGGTGGAATATGTAGAGCACATTTTAGACCAGGTTTAGGCCCTGTTGTCACTGTGCAAATGTTTTAATATTGTGCAAACTGACCTTCCAAAGCTCTCCTTCTTGAGCAGTTTCTTCTGTGTTGGAAAGATGGCTCCAAGAATCCTGAGAGAAGAGATAAGTGAATATCTAACAGAACTTAAGTCATGTCTTATGTGTGTGCTGTGCCTAACCTCAGGCTCCTCTACAGGTGTAGTCTCCAGGGACATGCTGGAGGACAGCAGACAGTCAGATACCCTTCCCAAGGGAGAGGGAGGATCCCACTGGGTGGTCCCTGTGGGGATGTGCCAGTAGTATGTGCCTGAGGTGTCCCGCACTCGCATCCACCCAGAGGGCAGCTCTGTGTCTGTCTCAAATGCACTGGAGTCCCAGAAGGATTCTGCAAAGGTAACAGTCACAGACATGAGAACAACTCTAATGAGGACTTTTTAAACAATGGCACATATTCTAAAGGCTGAGGACAGTATTTATCTATACACTTCAAGTTTAACAATTCCAATCTGAAGATAAATATTGTGAAATTCTAAAAATATTCAGTTATTGATATAAAAAGCTTTTTTATAGTTGTACAGTTGATTCATATAACCAGCAGCTTTGTTTAAAATCCACTTTCAAGGAAGGAGTGGACCATATGGCAAAAAACACAACATAATTTCCTTGGAGCCAGGTGACAATTTCAATTTGATTACTATCTGTGTACATTGTTTCTTTTGCCTTTAAAATGTAAATAAAGCAATCTGCTTTTCTGAAAGTTCATACGTCACTGTGATTGGTTAAATTCATCTGTTACTCACTCTGCATTACATTGACTGCCCCATAAGAGAAGTGAATGAGAAAAAGTGTCTGTCTGATCAAAGCACTGCATTAAATAAAGAATCAGTTAATGGCAGTATAACCAAAACAGCCTATTGTCACAGGGATGACATCATGTTTGGATTTCTTATCACCATATTGCCCAGTCCTCGTGAAAACTGAATTTTCCCTGTGTGACATCCCTTTGTTTGTAAGCTCTGAAGTGCACAGCTTTCTGATGGCATGCAACAATACATTGGACTATTCCTAAATGTTCTGTACAGTCAGAGTTGGTGAACAAAGTTTGATGCCTACTATCCTCCATGTTCTACATTTGCCCTGAAGCACATTCCCAATTCATTTTTCACTAACAATGGAAAACATTTTAGCAATTTAACAAGACTATATGCCTGATATATACAATTCTGATAATCCCAAAATGTTTTTTCCTCAAATTCAGGAAAAGTTAAATAGTCTCCAGCAAGCAATGTAAACATACACACTTCATGCTCACTGAAACAGCATAGAGCAAAACTGTTTAAACAATCTGGTCTATTCCAGACTTGCATGTGCATACCTCTGTTACCATTGGGTGTGGTTTCTGCCGAGTTGTCCTGGCACAGAGGAGCCCAACTGGTCTCCTCCTCCACGGGCGTCTCATTCATGTTGGAGAAGAGCAGACAGGCACTCCTTCCGCTCACACTGCCCTCCCTGTGCACCTCTGCACTTGGCTCTGTCTGAGCCACCTCAGCCTCCTGCCCCTTTGGGTCCTTCTCTCCTCTGCTGCCCCCTCCCATCTGCTCATCCTTCTCATGGTCACCCTCCTCTGTCTTATCCTCCTTCTCACTGATGTCCAGGGAGTCAATGACCAGCGCCTACAGGTGAACAATATTGACACAAATGTTTCAGATTTGAAGCTGTATTGCAAAAAATATGAATGGACCATAAAAAGTAACAACAGAATGCAGAGATATGACTGCAGGTTTGGTTCTGCTGGTTGCAGGTTGCAGGATATATTCTCCCTTTTCAACTTTTTACTTCTGATCTTCACTTGGCACTTGTGGTTAAGCAGGAATCCCATCAATGTTACTGGAGAACAGTAGAAATTTGACTGCTAAAATGATGCAGGCCCCTGGCAACTTGGTGAATAAGGTGAATAAATACATATAATAAGATATTTAAAAGCAGGCCTATTATGCAAGACTTTTCAGGGCTTTTATTTAGTATTAGTATTTGTATTTAGTGTGATTTGTGCATGTTTCAGTAATATTTATACTCCTGTATTCAAGATGTCGGATCACTGTCATTTTCACTGCCAACGATTCTTCAGTTTTAAAAGTAAACAGACTCTTCATTAGAGAATCACACAAGACTGCAATTGCCACACTGTTTAGACATTAAAGAATGAGGTGGTGTCCCATATAGTTTAGTTTTATCATAGCAGGCCTATATGTAAAGAAAACACAGTGGCCTGGCTATGTACTACTAGCGTACTATATTGTTTGAACTCTTCTACTTCTACTATTATTAGCCCACTTAAGTATAAGACTTTGAGCAAATCCTAACCCTTTACTGTACAATATTTGAATCTCTACAGGAATCTCTATTAGATTCACTGCTTAAGAGTTAGATCACACAGTGTGGACAGACTTCTGAAAAAACACACAACTTAAAAATAACTTTTTTTTAACTGTTTTTGTCACTTTTGTGAGAGCTAGGCTCTTTGTTACAGCTGCACAGGGACATCACATGCAAATCTCTGTCTAATTGCACCTTGCTATAAGTATAATTACTAGAGGTGTAACAATAACCGAAATATTGTTATATTGTTTTGTCAAATGTTTCACAATAATATCGTGGCCATCACAATATACTGAATCCCAATTATCTTTGGTTAAATTCAATGTTGTGGAGCAATAAAAAAAACCCGAGTTAAATACTTAGACCATGATCCTTTGTTATTTCAGTGCAGACTATGTGGAGAAATAACTGTTATTAAGCACTTTTAAATCTTATTTTTGTATTATAACAGTACCAAAAGTTTACCATGGCATTTTAAAAGGAAAAAGTAGCATTTTCACAATTTTGTAAACCTCCACAAAATATTGGAATAAATATCGTAGCGAGAGATTTGGATACCATTACATCACTAATGTTTAGTTGTTACTTGAATTTTGCATTTCAACTTCAAAAGCTTTTGAAGGTGTTCAAAATGTCACTGATCTGAATATGACAAGAAATCTTGTACCAAATGATGCTCTAATCATTTTAGAATGTTACTCTTGTTATTATGTATAATATCGTAATATCGTGAGCTTTTAAGATATCGCAATAAATATTGTGCAGTAAGGTTCATACCATGATGACATCGTATCTTGAGTTGACTTGACTTGAATGTTGTTACACCCCTAGTAATTACTTGGTAAACATGAAAGTGGTCTTTAAAAAACAGCGCAAACTGTAGCCACTTAGCATTGTATAGCACGCTGCAAAACTACTTTCAAAGCTCACTGAACTAATGAGCACATGCTCCATTCAAATTCAAAATGATACATTTCTCACCTCAACCAGCGCCTCATTCAGGATGTTCTTAGACTCCTCCTGGTTGAGCGCAGGCAACAGAGCCTTCTTGGGGGACTTGCTATGCTCCTCGTTGCCCTGCTGCTTGTCCTGAGTGCTGTTGCCGTTGTGGCTGATATTGCAGTTGTGGTCCTGGTCGTGCTGGTTCTCTGTGACTTTCCTCAGCTGGTTCTGTCCCTCTTTGAGCCACTTGGCGTTGTTGGCTGTGGGTTCCTGGTCGCACCACAACTTGTTCTTCAGCTCCTCGTCCTGCTTCTGTTTGCCCACCACGTAAGGCAAGTCTTCATCATCGTGGCCCCCCATGGCTGCTGATAATGAAACAGCTCTGAAGAAGAAGGACAAATGTTCAAAATTCAGGTGCTTAAAACAGTTGCTGATATGTGAAACAACACCCATAACACACAGCAATGGGCCTGTGTTGAATGGTAATTTAAAGATCCAGTATTGCACAAAATTGACTCTTTTGAGCTTTAAGCCATGTCATAATGTTCTTATCTCCTTAAAAACATATCTGAATTTGTGTTTTGTTTCATTCACACATGTTTGAGTAACCCGGGATTATTACACTGTCAGCATCCCTAAAGACCAAAATGATCTGTTCCACCTTGTGATGTCATGATGTAGTGGCTTCTAGTTAAAAGCTACACTTTAGCTTTTGTTCAGTAGAAATGGTCAATTTAAGGGCTGAACTCATCCAAAGGATTCTAGTGAAGGTGGATGGAGTTTAAAAACAGTGGAGTACTTCCTGTATTACCACATGACATCATAAGATGGAACAGAGTGTTTTAACTGTGAGAGAAATTTTGTGTTAAATTTTGTGAGTTAATGAAACAAAATACAACCTCACATATGCTTGTGATGAGGAAACAACGTAACATAAATGAGAAAAAAGCCTAATAAGGGCCCTTTCTGTTTTGCTGGAGGTGGTGCTGCATCATTTCCTGCAGTAAATGAACACTGCTAAAATTGCTGACCTAAAGATTGGAGTGAAAGAGATTGATGAAGATAAATATTTCAATATATTTAGGAGTATTCCGATCATACTTGTCCCCTGGATATTTAGTACTTTTTAGTACTTTCCTTGACAACCATATTGAATGGGCGTCATACATTTAGACAATGTAAAATAACCTGTATAAATTACTTCACTAACTGTTATACATATCACAAATGAGTGACAACAGAGCCACAAAGGCGAGAAAATTCTTTGCAAGGCTACCAAATAAGGCTATTATTATATATTATATATTATATAT
>KN509795.1:4138-14962 GCA_000787155.1 Scartelaos histophorus
GTGTGTGTGTGTGTGTGTGTGTGTGTGTGTGTGTGTGTGTGTGTGTGTGTGCGTGCGTGCGTGCGTGCGTGCGTGCGTGCGTGCGTGCGTGTGCGTGTGCGTGTGTGTGTGTAGGGAGAGCGCGGCATTGACGGAGTGGCTGGACCCAAAGGAGCTCAAGGAGAGAAAGGTGAACGGGTATGTGCCCTTTTTGATCTTACAAGAATATGAATAAATTCTGTAAATTAAACCAGGAATAAGTATTTCCCATATCTCCCATTACTTTTTGTCAGCTAATCACAGGCTGTCGCATTTGCCTTGCAACCAATCTTTGCTCACGCCATTCAAATTAAGATATTCTATCTGTTCCTCAATCATCCTGCTTTATACTCATAGGTACAGTGATCTGGAAATTGGTCCCTGGGCACTGGTGTCACCTACTTTTTCTGATAGGCAGCCCTGAGACTCTGGATTAAAGGGGGCATGTTATGTTAAATCCACTTTTATGAGGCCTTAGCCATGTTAAAAATCATGTTTTCGCTTAACCCCTGTCTCTGCCCACTTCTCCATACATACTTTAAAAAAAAAATCATTACTGAAAAAAACAGAATTATTTAAAAAAACAGAATACATATTCAGCATTCAAGAGTAAAAACATAAAAATATGCTGTTTGCTACAGAGAAATTCCACTGTGAAGAGGCGGGGCCTGTCAGTTTTGCAGTCTTCAGCAGTATCAGATAGTTTTTGAACATGAAATCATCAGTCATTTTAGACCAGATTAGCAGTTTACAATCAGCAAAATGATGATCAAGATCATGATCTACGTATGTTATGGTTTACTGCATTGGACTAAATACCCCCCAAAAGCCTAATATGACATCTTATGCCATATGTAAAGAATGATGTTTCTCTGATGATGATGATGATGATAATGGTTGTATCACACAGGGCCCAACAGGTGTCCCCGGTCCACCAGGGCCCAGAGGAGCAGACGGGGCTACAGGTCTGACCGGACCCCAGGGACCTGCTGGAACTCCTGGACCAGAGGGACTTCAGGGACAGAAGGTGCAGATACAGATACATATATTATATAGCTAAACAGATTTGAATGTATCAGACAGAAACAATTACTTAGAAACAATTCTTATTTAACACACTGTTTGTGCTACAGAACACTTCAAAGAAATTGGTAAAACGATGCACTATTTACCAACTTGATGTGTTATATTGTTCATGGCTGCTACTTAATTTCCTGCTTTAAGCCCTTATTCCATGAGCTTGCTCTTAACGTTACTTATTAGGACTGTGCAATAATCACATCCAGTTGTCATTACAAGCATTGTTCCAATCAATTACAGAAACTGTGTAATCAAAAAATAAAAAGATTAGTTTCTGAATCGTATAAATGTGGTATATGCGTGAGTGTTTGTGGTGGTCGGAGGAGCCATTGGCGCAGATTGGCAGCCTTACTTCTCTCAGTCTACCCTAGGGCAGCTGTGGCTTAATACTAGATTACCACCATCCACTGTAAAGGGCTACCAGTGTCTTGACAGGAGCTATAGAAATCCATTATATGTGTGCTTGTCCTCCCAAAGCCCTTTGTTGAATCTACAGATCTTAAAAAAAACAACAACCATCTTTCACTTATCCTGACCTGATTGCATGAGCAGCCGTCTCGCCCAGACTTTCTTCCGTCAGTTCCCCAAGGACCTCCTCCCAATGGGCCACAAAATGATTACTCAACCTGAGCTTTGCACTCAAATGCCTTCATTATTTATCGCCCGTATCACACATTTTTCTTCAAATAGCAGTAAACTTTATACTGTAAATAATTCCCTTTAGTTACCACATAAATGACTGTTCTTTTTACACAAACTTACATCACCTTTACCTTTTGAATGCACTAACTGAACACAGAGCCAAACTCCAAAATCAATGGTTCTCACTAGCCGAGGTCGCAAGGAGCCGCTGGAGGACTGACTCAGTGTGAGAACCAAAATCCAATCTGGGATGAAAGAGTTTCCATTCATTTGTATTCTTCCTCTGTTTAAACCCAACCTCACTTTCACCTGACAGATCCTTGTTTGATTTTCCAGCTCTTTTGAGAAGATTGACAATCCAATGGACCTTGAACGAAACCTGTCCTCTCCCCCTTCAGATATAACGGAATAAATACATTTCTAGACACAACGAAGACATTATAAAATATTAAAATGGATTTGTAGGTGTAGGTGCTTTCTTGATCCAACCTACTTGCATAATGTTCCAAATCTAATATGTTTTGATGTAGTCTGAAAAGAGGCCAGAGCTGTAATGACGTAAAAGCGATCAAAAATAGGCTACAGATGCAAGCACCAGTTTTACATGAAAATCCTGTACGGAAGAGATGATAATTTCAGCTGTGGTTTATGCATATGGTACAAATTAAAACTGAATGTTAATTAAACTTTTGATTAACATAATGTGGAGTATCATTTTGTATTTCTCCTCTATTATACAAAACAGTGCATGTTAATTTAAAGGTGTATTTAGGTAACGTTTCTGGTGAGGGGAAATGTTCCACAGTAACTCACTGAACTTATTTAGCTTCATAGAGACAAGTCAGTGACACAACTACAGCAAGTTACAGGTCACATCTGTACTTTGAAGAAATGTAAGGTCAGTTTAATGGTGTAATGTGGTGCATTTCAGACAAAGCAACAACATCATGGAGACAAGCAGGTGGCAAACTCCCCACTGGAAAAGTTACTTAGTGCATCTTTAAGCAGTTGTAGCTTATTTACAGTCCATCAATTGACTGAATTTAGCTTTTCTCTGTATCTTGTTATTTAGTTTTCATCTTTCTGCTATTTATTTTGGTAAGAATCTGGCTTTTGGTATGTCTTCAAATCATAAAATATCAAATTCTGTTTGTCTGTGTCCTCTTCAGGGGGAGAGAGGGCCCTTAGGTCCAGCCATGGTCGGTCCACGAGGTATCCCAGGAATCCCAGGAGAGCGTGGAGAACGGGTGAGTAGCAATTAACCAGTACATTTGTATGTTGGTTCATTTTGTTCTTTTTTTCTCCAATTGTTAAAATTTTCTCAGAATTAATAAGAAAACAAAATACTAACCTGCAAAAGGATGTCTTGTCCAAGGACGCAGAGCAACAGAATCCATTTAAGCAAGGTTCAAATCAGCACTGGGTTATGGAGGAAAGCTCAACCCACTGCACCACTGCCAAAAAAAAGAGTTGAATAATGAGCACTGTAATTAAAACTATTAAAAATTGCCGCAATAGTACTGATTCAAAGTAAAGTAAGTGTATCCTATGAAGTACTGCACTCCTGTCGTTATATTTACAGTCCATTTGTGTTTTGTGCAGTACTTAAATCTCAACTCTGGCGTTTGCGGGCTGCTTATTTACAGTCCATCAACTGACTGGATTTAGTGTTGTAATAGAAAAAAAATACAAAGGTTAATCATTTTTGTCAGTTTCTCCCACCTCTTTTAAAAGTCTATTTACCGTGACGCCGCGTGCACTTAACACCTCTCATTTGACATCCTTTTTATCTTTTTGAGGTCAAACGCTGCATTGCCCCAGGTTTAATAAATTAGTCCACAGTGGGAGCCTCTCCGTGGGTTGTATGTAAACTCAATCCTGTCCATGTTTTTTCAGGGGGAGCTGGGGCCAGATGGAACCAAGGGAGACAGAGGAGAGCCAGGCATGACGGTCAGTACCGCCTTTTCACCTCCGGGCGCACTGCCGACAGTCTGACCAGCACTTTATACTTTATAATGACTTCATACACTCTGTCATACCAAACTCAAAGCTGACTTATTTTGACCTCAAAAGCTTCTTGTACTATATATCTGTACTGTGGCAAGACAAATCTTCCTTACATACATGGGAAAAAATGGGTACAGGACCTTTACTGAGCCTTGTTAAATAACGAAAAGTTAAAAAATAAGGCCTTTAATTATTAATGAATGAACAAAGACTTAACTAATTCTGAATGAAGAAATAGTTTATTAAGAGTAATAGGTTTGGGTTATGGTGTTTAAATTATTCTTTAGACCTGCTTGATTTAGACTTTTGTTCTATCTGTTTGCTGTATTCATGGATTTCAGCTCATCTGTTATTTGCAATATTTGAACGACTTTTTCCCCAATATTTAGTTTTAAATCATTAATATCTACGGCAGCGCTCCTAATTTTTCCTCCTTCTGAAACTGATGAGTATATATGACTGAGGTTTTTGTCATTCTGCGCTCAGGAGGACGAGATCCGCGAGTATGTGCGCACTGAGATGAACCAGCACTGTGGTGAGTCTAACCTTGAGTTTTTCATTTAGAACTGAAACACCCCAAAATGAACTCTGGATAAAACAAAAACAAAACATTAAAGTGAAGAAACAGACCCAGTCATAAAGCCAGTCTTCATCACTAACATCAGTTTTTCATTTAGTAACAATCCTGCAGCAGACACGAGCAGCATTTGTCATTTACTGTATCTGATCCACAAACAGATGAAGAAGATTTCTCATTTTTGTTCCAGAAAACATGAGTAGTTTTTTGTTTTTGTTTTGTTTTTTTTAATTCCTCTGACTTTGCTGATAATTGACAAACTATTATAGTCCATGATTTCTTTTCAGCATTACTGGGCAAATCAGTCTATTGATTTAATAAGTTCTGTGAAATGCATCTGAAATGAATAATAAAAGGCTGGTGGTTCTGTAGTTTTCAACAGGACCTGGACTTGTTTCTATGATAAAGGCATTTTAAAGCAATACTGTGTTTCGCAATGAACCCATTTAAATAATTATCTCTGTACAATTTAACTTAACTAACAGCAGATACTCCGTAACAACTAGGATACAGTTAGCTCAGATGTAAAGCAGTGACTTACCAGAACCCTCTCAGAACTGAAGAAACTGCTATGTTTTAATTTAATACTAAGATACCAGAAAAAATATGGCTTTAAAGGTACAATATCGTCACCTTCCTAAAGTAATTGCCCAAGTCACTTTTTGCCTAAGTTTACTTTGCCATAATTTATGCCAGTGTTTTTTGTGTTTCCTGAAAAACCTGAAAAAATGACACATGCGATTATTTTAGGAAGATGTCGATATGTAACTTTGTGGAGGTGGTGATGGAAATAGAAAGATAAAACCATACTTAGGAACATTTTTCAGGGAGATAGATAAGTTTGATGCCATATTGTAGAATATTACGGCCAAAGGAATGACATCTCTGTGGAAAAGAGCAGGTGATGTCGTTCCCACAAGGCAAATAAGAGTTGTGGAAATGCAAGCCCACATGTTCTGAGGTTTTTAGTTCATTAAACGCAACCTAAACGAAAGACAAAACAAAAACATGCTTGTATCTTTTGGTTACATACTGAGACTTTTATGTCTTCATATTCCGTGTATACGTTGGAAACCTGTACTCTCCATTATAGCCTCTTCACGCTGCTTTAAAATGACTGACGTTTTCCTCTTTGTGTCTCTTCCGGTCCATCTGGCGTCTGGCAGCGTGCGGAGGTGAGTCTGTCTCCGGCACATTTCACTGGGACATACGGAGATGTTGCATGACTCACGTACTCCGCATATGCTTCTTATGCCCGGGCGTACGAGTCGGAGCGGCAATCACGCTAACATCTGAACATCTGAAAAAGCTCCGCTGATTGCATACCATTAGCATATGTGTTCAGCTGGAGTGTGACATTAACCCAACGCATGGCTAAATGCACAGATCGCAATCCCACCTCAAGCCGTCTCAGGTTCATTAGGCAGAATTGGAACGCTGTGTTTTTTTCCACACATTTGGAGTGGACAGAGCTGCTACACAAAGTCAAAGCGCATGCAGTATATAATTGAGAAGTTAACCCCCAACATTATAAAAGACCACTCAAAAAAATAAGCCATGTCACAAGTATGATTTAATAGCAGCCGTCCCACCACACGCTTTCAATTTCAAAGCAAAGTTAAGTGGATAATGAGCATTTAAACTAGTGACTATCAAAATCTATTCTTCCAGTGATTGTATTATAATTATGAAAGTGATTTGACACAGTTTGAATAGTACAATACACTATAATAGGCCATTATTCATTCACTTCCCATGCTCAGTGCTGATGCGTTTTTACTCCACAGTTATAGGTGCCTTTGGGCTGACTGGCGAAAAACCAGCTAGATAATCTGCAAGGACATCCTCTTTATACATAATACATCCGATTAAGATAAGAAAGTATATGCTGATATTGCCTTCTGAATTTTCATTGATCGGTTTGGTACCTTTTTATTATAACTACATTTAAATGACCCTTGGTGAAGCATGAAGACAGACTTAATTCATAATGGACAAATAGTTTATTAGTATATACTCTATAGTTTCTTAAGTATTAGTAGCAAGGATTCACTAGCAATTACATTTTTGTTGAATCTGTTAAATGTATTTGTGTAGTTATAACTGTAGATTTTTTTATTCACAATAATTTCAACTCTTTTTTTATGTGAAAGTATATAGTTACCAAAATTCAATAGGATTTTTAGAGTATTTCTTCTAGCCTGTGGGGTTTCTGATCTGTTTTTTGCCAGCCCCAAGCTTAGATAAATAGTGAGAGCCTATCTGGAAATGCTTTGGCTGAATGAAACAGAATGTGTATTTTAATAATGAAATGATCTGTCCTATGTGTCATAACAGAATTTGGTAGAATCCAAAGCACAGTGATGAGTCAGTGTGAGTAAATATACAGTCCCAGTGACGGGAGAAGCCTCATGTTTCATCAGCGCACGACACCTCAAAGGTTAATGAAGGATAAGTCAGGCGCTGCCCCTGACGGGTCCACACTGAGGATCTCTGCCTAGTGCACGGGGCTTGTTATTGCAAAGATTAGAACTGACTTGCAGAAACATATGATTAAAAAGCATTCAGTCTTACATTATGATTAACATTAGCATTGGTGACGTCTGGGTCAGAGCAGTTCTGTGCGTCTAATGGACTATTCTAGCTTCAATTACTGAAGAACTTCTTTAGTGGTAGTTGTGCAAGTTAGGAGTCAGCCGGGACTAAATCCAGAACTATCCCTGAACTGGACTAAGACTAAACCAACCATCAGACCAGTGCACACTGTCATTGTGCTGCTTGGCAAAACACTTCACCCACCCTGCTTATGCATGAGTGTGGTGTGTGAGTGATGATTGGTGGTCAGGGGGGTTGATGGCGCAGATTGACTTGCGTCTGGAGCAGGACTGCTGTGGTCATAGTATTTTACCACCTCCAAGTGCGGAGTGAATGAATTATGAAAGTAAAACGTCTTAGTACAACAACAACAACAAAACTAAAGTATATCAGATGTTAATGGGCTTATATTACACTATTTTCTTATCTATGTTATAATGTTTCCTCATCAAAAACAGACCTGGAGTTTTGTTTTATTTAATTCACACATGTTTAACACAAACCCTGCATATTTACACCACGTTCTTCACGTCTCCGAAACGGAAAACACTCCACCTTGATTCCACCTTGTGATGTCATGCGGTAATACAGGAAGCACTTCAGTGTGTTTTCAAACTCCATACACCTTCACTCGACTCTTTTGGATAATTTCAGCCTTTTACTGGCCAATCTCTGCTGAACTAAAGGTCAAGGAGCTGTTACCTTTAAAACTCCCACTTCACATCATCACAAGGTGAAACAGCATTTTGAGCTTTGGAGATAAAACACAACTCTAGGTATGTTTTTGATGAGGTAAAAACATTATAACATGGCTAAAAGAATTGTCTATTTTGGGTAGTTTAGGACCTTTTAAAAAGCTTGAATCTTGCATAATATATAGTTAGATATTATGCAGGTGCTCATAACCGACAACATTATGGCAGCCAGGTTCATAATGTTTTGCCTGATCAGTGTATTATGCATTGGGATACACTATTCACCTTCCACATGATCCTTTGGGAATTTATTTACTAACTGGTCAGTGATTTCACTACAGTATTTTTCCTCTCTTCCTCTCCTCTCATTCTATTCTTTTCTCTCTCGCTCTTGTCTTTTCCAAACCGGTTGTTCCAGGTTCCGGCTCGGCCCGAGCTCGGCCAGTCCCGGAGGAGCAGGTGTCCCATCTGGGGCAGGAGGAGGGTGAGTGGTTCAAATCCTCCAGGGGTCCGTTTGGTTTGTATTCCTGCTTATCTCGTACGGGAGGGGATATACTTGGAGTCTTTTATTGGAAATTTGGTGGTTTTCCAGCTAGGAAAACAAAGGGCTCCAGTTTTGTTCTTTTCCATATCCACAGTTCATAATGACCCAAATGTCGCTTCGTGAATCCTGTGTTATTTAGAGGATTAATATTCAGAGATAAGTAATCAACAACTGCGCAGTCGAAAAAAATACTACAGCAATGTCAAGCAACTTTTTATTTATTTATTTTAAAAGGGAAATTGCACAGTAATCATCAAACCATGTAAACGTGCTGATTTGAGCTCATTTTCATCAGTAGTCCTTTTGCCAGATATGAAAAAGCAGCTTAAAAGTGAACGTGAGCAAAAGTCACACATCAAAACTTACAGAAATCGCAGACAAATACAATCCCAATCAGCATAAATCAGCGTTTCCTATTTCTTATTTTATTTATTTGTACAGGAACAGCGCATATGTAAAGGTTAAAGCCAATGTAATCCATTTTCCTCTTCAGTCCTGCAGCAGATAGATGTCAAATTACCTAAAGGACATGGGAAAAGCAGGAACAGTTTCACACAGGCAAATGTAATACACCAAGCACATTCATTTGAAGTGAAACAACCTCTCAATATTATGTTATTTTGCTAGACATGGTGACATATTTGACCCTTCAACAGCCATTTTTTTAATCAAAAGAACAGCAAAACAGTCATAGTGAGATGAAATTGGAGAGGTGGACTCAGATAACTGTCTTGTATTTTCTAAAGTAAAGTAGCCAAAACTTCTACCTGAGTAAGAGTACTTCAAAATAATATTAGAAGAGCAAAGTTGTGGTGAAAAAAAGCATTTGAGAAAATCATAGCCAAAGGAGAAACAGAAATGTGAGTAAGTGGCTCAAACGAGGCTTCACATAGAACAAATACTTGAAGAAAAACTACTCCAGAAAATAAACTAAAATACCTTGGCCTATATCCATTCATTCAGAATGTTATATAGCTCACTAAACATTGATATATGTAGGAATGTTACTACTGTTACTGCAGTATTTTATAATATTTGTTTCTATTGACACCAAACAAGAGGCAATTATATGTGTGTGTGTCATTTAAAACAAAAGGGCCAATTATAAACTTAACCATTGTAACTACTGATGATTGTGTCCCGAAGGGCGCGAGCTGCGGGTGGTGGTGAACACCAACGACCCGGACTATGAACACATCTACTCCATCGAGGCGTATGACGACCCCATGGACGAGATGCTCTACTTCAGCCCATCTGCCAACGGAACTGAGGGTACGATTCCCGCTGAGGCAATGCACTTTTAGACGAGCAGCAAGGAGCAAGTGGCACCTTCCCACAGACCAGGCAACCACCCACCCGCCAACCGCCTACCATCAGTGTCTGAATGTTTCACTGTTAAAAAAAAAAAAAAAAGTCAAAGTTAAAGGAGTATATTTAGTTAGATACTTCTGTTGTACAATGGCATAATGTGTAAAACAAAAGCTTTGGAATTGGTTTAGTGTATCCATGACTTTCAAAGTGATGTGAAAATGTGGGACCACTGACATAGCAATTAAAGCTTTTGTACCCGACGTTGAAAATTAGTACTTCTAAGTTTTCTTGGATAGATGATATTGTAAGAGCAGCACTTTGCGACAAAATCAGACTACGCTGTCTCCATCTGATGCAATTTCAAAATTTGAGTACCACAGATGTGACAAAAGGTTTGTGAGAGGTAGAATAGACTTGGATGGATTTAATATCTACTTTTATGTTTGAAAATCAGGTGCCATGGCTTCAACGTTTTTAAACTAAAATCATCTAAGTCCTGAAAATAGCACCCACAGTCACTGCCTAATCCCTTAAATACCCTTGAGCCATAATTCTCTTTTCTCATCAAGCATTGTTGCAGAAAATATGTGGTTTTCCAATTACCATCTTTAGGACTAAATCTGGTCTAAAACAAAGGCAAAACCAGCATTAAATATGGCTGGTCTTGTGCTTCTAGTTTGGTCCTGATGTGGACTTGATTTGGTCTTAGCTATAGTCCTGGTTTAGTCCCAGTTTAGTTCAAATTTGTGCTACAGTGTGAAGTGAATACAACTTGAAATCTACTGTGACTCAAAACTAAAAAATCCTATTTCCATTAGATAACAAAAACACACGTAGATATTTATGATTAACAGTGTAGACATTTCCCACTGCCTGGAGCTGCTGTATCAGCCTGTGTTTTGTGTGTCTAATCTCTGTGTGATTGACAGATGCTGTTGTGGAAGAGATGTCAAAGAAAAAGACGGACAAAGCGCCCAAAGCGAGTGTGGCTGTGGTTCAGAAGGACATGAAGCGCTCAGACAGTTTGCTGAAAGTACCCAAGCCCAAACCTGTCAGGGCCCAGCGCATGGCCAAGGGGAAAGGTACAATATTGTTCTAATGAAAGCTTCCAGAAGGGCTGTCCAGTCCTGTCTCTGCCATGTCAGTGTCAGAAGACAAAATCACTCAGTGTCTCTCTGGTGTTAGAGACATGTGCTGTTCAATCCTCAATACTGACAATCACAAAGTCTAATAAGCCTCTAGTTTCAAATGGAAGTGGAGAGCAGATGAATATATGCTGGAATTTGCCTTTTAATACGTAATTTACACATGAACTAAAAACTACACAGGTCTTTTTATTTATTTATTTATTTATT
>JACN01060063.1:0-10133 GCA_000787155.1 Scartelaos histophorus
AATTATATACTTATAATTATAATTATATACATATGTATAATTATATACATATGTAATTATGTATTATAAAAAAAGCTGACTACTGGGTTCGTCTATCGCAGGTTATTTTTAAGGCAAATTTAACTGCCCCTTCACCAGAAAAGCTACATAGTGCACCTTTAAAACTGGGAAACAAGCCTCTTTTAAATGTGCCCAATTGTTTGAGGAGCCATAGAGGTAAAAAAAAAAAAAAAAGCAGAAAATCACTGGCTACAGGTACAGCTCATAGCATCATTATTATTATTATAGCCTAACCCAATTCCACACGCTCCATGATGTTCTTATTAGCACATGAACATTTTTTCCAGATGTGGAGGTCACTCTGCTCGTCTCTCAAACCCAGAACACCATCAAAACGTCTGCAGCTGCTCCTGTTTCCACGCCTTATCTAAATTAGCTTCTGCAATTCACAAAAGTTAATTTACTGTATCAGGCCAAAGAAAATGAGAAAGTGCTTACATCCATTTGAGTCTCTGAATGTCAAACCAAGGTGTTATAATCTGCACACGGAGTCTCTTTTCACCATTTTAAATATGTTTTGATGGTCCAGAAAGAGATTGTTAAGTTGTAATAAAGAAACAGGTCAAATCACTTCATGTAGTGATTACGCTGACATCTGGTGGTGGTATTGGAGATTGTAATGACATTTTTAGCATTTTTCTGTCTTTGCTGTGTCAATGTGGAGATCTGCCTCTCAGTAAGACTTAATTAGTCTTAATAATAAAGCATAAACCAAACTCAGGAATTCATAATGAACAAAAAGCATGATTACATGAAATTGTCTGTAGTGTGTAATCCAACTTTTGATGTCATAAAGTGGTAGTTTTAAAGTTAATATCTATATCTTTTACCTTATGATCAGTAGAGGTTGGCAGTTCCGGGGCAGAAATCATCTAAATGATTCTTGTGAAGGTGTATGGACAGACAAATTAAAACAATAAAAGACAGTATATCATAAATAAAAAGAATAAATAAAAAGTGTTGAAATACATACAGCTAAAACTAATAAAACAGTGAATAAAATAAAATAAATTAGTAAAATAAATGAAAGACACAGACGACCACACAACTCACGTTGTGTTAAAAGCCAGAGAGTGAAAATGGGTCTTAAGGCGAGACTTAAAACACATTCCAGAGTTTTAAGTCTCGTCTTAGGTTCCATGATAAAATACAAGATACAGATAGGTTTGTGACGAGGAAGCGACATTATAACACAGATCAGGGAGTAGCGTAATAGCTCCCTGTGGTGGTGCAGTTAAAGATTATTCAGTTATTAAGGGAAAAGACTTGAGGTGGGCTCTAAAGTCTGGCCAGCACCGCCAGAGCTGCACTGTCTGAGTTCTGTTATAAAATGTATCCACAAATTATTATTATTCCACCATTTTCAAGTTTTATAGTTTGTTATAGGGTCTGTAAAGTACACTTAATCTAGTTCAAATGTGGTAATTGCCTACAGAGTTATAAACCCTTTCAAATCTTATGTCATCAGAATGTTTAATATTCTGAAATGGGGCAAGTGGAGGAAAAATAACATAATAAACATAATAAATGTACAATAATTGACAAGGTGATCTAAATGCTAATCGTTTTATGATATTATAACAAAAATAAGCAACTATTTTGAATTTTCAAAGTACAAATCTTTTATCTCTTTACTTTGCTTCTCTGTTAAAAAAGGATGGAAAAATAACTTAAAATAGTATTTGATCTTCACAAAAAGTGTAATTTATGATGAAATGTGTAATATATCTGTAGATGAAGTGAAAAACTGTTGTGGGCTCAACATTTCTGTAAGGATTTGACCAGTAAAACCTCAAAATGTGGATTTGCCTTTGTAAAATTTATTTGCCTTGCCAAATAAACAAACAATGTAAAATACAGTTGTAAGTGTTTTCAAACTGGGCTCTGATATCATTCGCATGGTTCAGTGGTTTTCATTTTCCAAATTGTCCTTGATTCTTCATAATTTGTGATATTCTGAAATTAATCCTAGTTTTCTCATTAAAATCACATTATATTCCACTTACTTTTGCCTCCAGATGCCTCCATTCTGGATATTTATAATGTTTTTGTTTATCATTTTTCAAAGGGTCTATTCTGTGGGGTCTGTGTGTGATGGTTATTCTCTAGTCCATAATTACCAAACTTATCCAGGATCTTTACCTTTGAGAGTCTCACTTTCTTTAGTCCATAATCACCAAACTTATGTAGGGTCTTTATTTCTTGCGGTAATTTGAAGTGAATCATGAAAAACATTTTAGTGCCACAGGCTCGTGATCAATCTGGGTGTCATCTTTATGTGGCCCATATACCAACTGTCACGTCACCCTAACGCTCGTCCCATCTGATTTACATAGATCATAAAACGCACCGCGCCAACCCAACAGCCATTTCTATACTTATTTCAAAGTGTTAAAGGAGCACTATGTCACTTTTCCCCTGGAGACTTTGACACCTGCATGTGCCATTGAGACGCTTTTGCACTGCCTGAAATGTTCCACAGAACGTCGTTATTACACTTCGATCTTATTTTTTATCGCTTCAAATACCTTCAAAAATGTGCATTATTACTGTGGGCGGGGTTTCCTCACCTGCTCGTCACCATGGAGACGAATGCCTGCACCAAAAGTTACACAATGCACCGGATTGTTCATGTAGTTTTTAAATATGAATCAAATCTGGCAAAGCTCAAAGTACCTCTACCAAAGTATAACAGCAGAGTTAAGTAACTCTGAATGCCCAAAAAGTAATAATTAAAATAATGTAGTAGTAGTAGTAGTAGTAGTAGTAGTAGTAGTAGTAGTAGTAGTAGTAGTAGTAGTAGTAGTAGTAGTAGTAGTAGTAGTAGCAGTAGCAGTAGCAATAATGGGTAATAGTGATAGTCATAGTAATAGTAGTAGTAATATTAGTAGCAGTAGTAGTAGTAATAATAGTAGCAGTATTTGTAGTAATAATATTAGCAGTAGTAGTAGTAGCAGTAGTAGTAATAGCAGTAGTCATAATAGTAGTAGTAATAGCAGTAGTCATAACAGTAGTAGTAATAAAAGTAGTCATAATAGTAGTAGTAATAGCAGTAGTCATAACAGTAGTAGTAATAAAAGTAGTTAGAAGTAGTCATAGTAGTAATAGCAGTAGCAGTTGTAGGAGTAGTAGGAGTGGTAGTAGCAGGAGTAGCGGTTGTAGTAGTAGCAGGAGTAGGAGTAGTAGTAGTAGTAGTAGTAGGAGTAGTAGGAGCGGTAGTAGTAATAATAGTAGTAGTGGTGGTGGTAGTAGTAGGAGTAGTAGTAGTAGGAGTAGTAGTAGTAGGAGCGGTAGTAGTAGTAGCAGGAGTAGTAGGAGTAGTAGGAGTAGTAGTAGTAGGAGTAGTAGGAGCGGTAGCAGGAGTAGGAGTAGTAGTAGTAGTAGTAGTAGTAGTAGTAGTAGTCCTTTGAGACTGGTACCTTTAGTCTTTATTGCCTCATTACATATATTACATATATCAGCACTATTGTTGTGCTGTTAGTGCTGATTCTTGACCCTGTTTTGTGATGGTTTGATTTATTGGTCAGACAAACTTCTCATTAGGATCTATCTGCAATCAACACTTTTCTTTTTACTGCTTGAACTCATTGCTTTGCCCTGTGCATTCGGCTGTGTACATCTCATTACAATAAATCCTGCTAAAAAGTTCCCCTCAAATTAACTCAAAATGCGGACCAGAGAGGAGGACGTAAAATGAGTCCATAAATGGGAGAAAACGCCCTTGAGCTCAAACTGTAATGAAACTCTCATTTATTCAGCCCATAGCGGATGACAGAGTATGGAAATGTGTTTGTGGAGAATGATGGATAGACTTACACTACCAGGCCAAAGTTTGAATGCACTTTTTCATCCAAGTTTCTTCCTATTTCCATGATTATTTACATTGTGGATTCTCGCTGAAGGCACCAGAATTCTGAATGAACATGGATGGAATAGATACAAAAACAAAAATAAGTCCAAACTGGTTTTAGATTTAAACAAATTTCCACCTTTTATTTTTATCGCTGCTTTTGACCCAGACATGGCTCAGCTGTGAAGTGAAAACCATTTCAGGAGACTTCATGAAGCTCAGTGAAAGAAGACCGAGGCTTTGTAACACTGTCTAAAGGCCGTCACACACTACAGGAGAAATTGCCCGATTCTGGCTGCGATGTCTTCTCCCTGAGTTTGGGGAGACGCAGCATGACTTTTTGTCTTTGTTTGTGATTTTGAAACTCTTGCGCTCCTCATGTGTGTGGAGTCACTGCCAGATCGTAACCACCACACATCAGCAAAACGAAAGCAAGATACAAACTCAGGATATAGCGAAAATAAAGACTTTATTACTCACCTCCAAGCGGTAAATTTAAAGTGCAGCGTCTCATCCACGTTATCCATTGAAATTGTCCTCCGCAAATAACAACATCCAGTCCACAAAACTGCGCTGTTAATCCAGTTTGAGGTGTTTTTTGTAAGTAAAAAGGTGCAATAGTTCCTCACATGTGTCTGTTGAGATGTTTTTTGTAAGTAAAAAGGTGCAATAGTTCCTCACATGTGTCTGTTTACACACAGCACACGGATCGAGGTGAAGCTGCAGATTAACAATAGTGGACTATATCTCCAATCTTTTACGCTTTAAAAATCGTGTTTTTGAAGTATTGCACCAGATTTCACAAATAATAATCACAGTTTTGACTTGTATCTAAACTAGAATTGCAGACCTCCGATCTTTTGAACACTTAAGAGTCTCAGAGCGAGTGGTTTTACTATCCTGTATCCTGTAGTTCGCAGACAAATCCCACTGGAGTCTTGGCGATCGGAGATTTTAAGCCTCATAAAGTTCTCCTCATGTCTGTGGTGTGGTTTAAAAATCATTTAAGACTGAAAAAGCCCGTAGTGTGTAGTGTTATTAGTTGAAACTAATTTCCTGTATCACCACATGACAAAAGAGTTTTCTGTGTCAGCATTTGTGTGTTAAACATGAGAATGAAACAAAGCACCAGGCCAAGTATGTTTGTGATCAGAAAACATTATAACATAGATCAGAAAATAGCGTAAAATGGGGCGTTTAAACAAAATATTTCAGTGTATTTTCAGTGTATTTTCATCTCTTTTTTGTTTCTTTTTACAGGAACTCATTACCGTAAATCTTGCGCGTCGTCTGGAGCGTGTCTCATCGCCTCTTCGGGATACCAGCAGTTCTGCACAGGCAAACTCCACTCTGTGTGCATCACCTGCTGTAACACGCCCCTGTGTAATGGACCCCGGCTGAAGAAGCGCCCCCAGCTGTCCTCCTCCGCCCACTGCACCCCCCTGTCCTGTAGCTGGATACTGCTGCTGCCCTTCACACTGGTGCTTATACTCAGAATGTGCTGACAAACAAGTGGACGTCAAGACTGTGGACTTTAACACACACGAGTAACACTTTATACTTACACTTCACACTTATTAATAAAGTATGAACAAGGACTGAAGTAACACTGAACAAATATGCATTATGCTTTTTTCTCATCTCTGTTATGACGTTGTTTCCTCATCAGAATCACACCTGGAAGTGCGTTTTGTTTCATTCAAACATGTTCAACACAAATCCTGCATGTTTAGGCTTGTGAAACACTCCACCTTGTGATGTCATGTGGTGAGACAGGTGCTCCACTGTGTTTTTAAACTCCACACACCTTCACTAGAATAATTTGGATCATTTCAGCCTTGGAATTGCCATTTTTTTACTGGCCTGAAGGTAAGAGGCAGCTGTTAACTGAAGTGAGCTGAATACTACCATGTCATGACATCACAAGGTGGAACAGAGCATTTGAGCTTCAGAAATGTAGACAGTCTAATAATAAAGTGTTTCTCAGATGTGTGTGAATCAAACCAAACAGAACTGCAGGTCTGTTTTCCATGAGATTAAACTAAAATCTCAAAGGGTCAGTTTAGCATAATGTAAGACCTTTACTATGTGTTTTGTGGAGGGGCCCATCACTTTTTGTTTCCATTGGATTATTGCCTTGAATGTTACAGAGTATAGTCCCGTGCGAATTGGACTTTTATATTACAGAGGTCATGCAATAAACCAACATTACTCTGCGTCCCCCTGTAAAACTAACCCTGTCCGAATAGTGCTTTACTTATATTCAATTACAGGTGTTTGATTCAGGGGAAAAATCCTTATAAATAGCATTTTCTTGCTGTAACCGGGCTCGCCTCTCCACAGATCCTGCCATATTCTTCTCCAGAGACGTGTATGTTAAATGTTTTACTGTGGAACATTCGAAGCAAAAGAATAACCTATTTAATAAAGACAGCAGAGCCTCCATCTAAAACAATGTGTAGTGAACCTTTAAGAATGAGTCAGCATTTGTAACTACATGAACTCATTCAAAGCCTTTACTGTTCCCAAGGACCGAGCGTGGGCCTTGCACTTTATCTTAAATCATTTCTGGGAACTCTCAACCTTGTGTAAAACATGAATGGAAATCTGTAACCCGCTTATTTTCGGAGAAATTATCCATTCTGAGAAGAATCTGGACCAGTTTGCACTCCAAACCCACAAACAACAATAAATCACTAAAGTTTAATAGGACTTTTATGTTCATTTAGCCTGATTTTACCTAATTAAGTCCATAAATGTTGTTTTAGTGACTCATGGGAATTGTCAAGGCTAACAAATCCTCACCCTGCTGCCCCTCAGATCATCCCCAGCAATATCTACTCTTATATTTACCTCAAAAAATTCAGGCACAGTTTGAAATCTGCTGTTCCTCTTGTTCCCGCTTAAATGAGTAAATCAGAATCTTATAAATCAGACAAACGCCTAAACTCCAGCGCTTCAGCTTGTGTGTGTTTAGTTAATTAGTTACAAAGAGTGAATCGTTCTTATTAATGAAGTCTTTGTTTTTGAAGACTAGTTAAGGTTAAAGTACCAACATATTCACATCGTCTCCAGGGTTTTAAAATGCTTTGTACAGTTTTGAAACTTCCTGCCAGCTGCCATGGTTAAACACAATCATTTCATTCAAAACATTTGTCCATTTCAGAGCTCGAATTGTAATGTGTCTGTTTTATCTGGATTTGTGTGATCAGCTTGACCTGTTTTTTGGTTTTTTTTCATAAAGATCATTGGATTTTTTAAGATGTTCATGCCCAAAAGTTTCATTAAACAGGCCTTGAAATGAGGAGAAGAGGTAGAGACTGTCATACTTTGCAGCTCTTTAACATTTCCTGGAGGTGTCATGCTAACAGTGGGCACTGCTCTGTCTGAGACTTTATGACTCGACTTTAATTTGCTTTAACACAATCTGACTACAACGGCAGATCTGATTTGTGGTGTTAGACAAATCCCTCTTGAAAAACATCACAGTCAAAGTTTAGCTGGCAAACTGTGACGAAAATGCGTGTTTAAATCCATTTTGGGTTTGGCGGGGTTTGCTAATGTGTGCATTGTTTCGCCATGGTAACTGCTGAACACTTCCTCATAGACACACACGTAGGACCCTCACAAAGTATCAATATGTGGTTAAAACGACACCATAGCAAAACAAATTATATATTTTTGTTCTAATTTGTAGAATCATTATGCACAATCAGCCTATTCTTTATGTAAATAGGGACTGGAAATATAAAGTTTTCTGTTAAATCCTCAAACACAACACTTTTCACTAACCTCTCCTCCTATTGGTCAACCGTTTTCATGCTCTGAGTGATTGACAGCTGGATCCAACCAATCCCAGCGAAGCATGAACTCACAGAAGAAGTATATCACTCATTTAATTTAGTTCTTGAAATAACGATTCGTACGGGCCTCGTTTCACCTGAGGCCATGTGAATTTGCTTAAATATAGTTGGTCAAAATCAGGGGAATTTTCACAGACATGGAATTATTAAAAATGTAAAACTAACCCCACGTGAATCGAGATAAAGACTCATAATACATATATTTTTTGTCCAATTTCTAACCTCTTTTAATTCAGCGTAGCCAGTTATCACACAATGTTAAATAATGACAAACACTATTTTGGTGCAGAAAATGTTATGAGGTCTCTACACAAACATCTTTGATCAATGAAATAGTGTGTTTTTTCTATCAATAAATATATAAGGCCGTTCTTTGCTGATACAGTGACTGGGTCTGACTGTTGATTATTGTGAGACAATCTTGATTTTGTGGTGCAGCTTTCATCAGACGCTTCATGCTTGGGACCATAAATCACCGGCTATCATTGATGCACTGTGTTATTAATAAATACTGACAAAATGAACACAGTGTCTCTTCAGTGTGCGTTTCTTGCATTTAAATTGTGTGCATTTTTCGTGTTAAAAGAAAGAAAACTTGTCAAACTAGTTCACAAAGTGTGGTGCCTATATCCTCTTTTCACTTAGCTTCTGTTTTGTGAATAATTTTATTGATTTTATTTATTTGGTTGATTGATTTTTTTTAATTCCTGTTCCCAGTTGTGTTTAAAAATACAGTGGTTCAAAATGTTACGGTTCATGGTTTTTAGAATTCAGTTTAAGCTTATAATAGGCATAGTTAATATGATGATAAAATAAATACATTTGTGTAAATCAATAAAACTAAAGTTGAAAAAGTATGAAAAAATCCAAAATTTAGTAGAGAAAAAAGTTCCAGAAAGTTTCTACACACAATATTTATATTATATTATAATTTTTAAATTCTCTGTATAGTTCTATTCTATTTCTTTGTTTTGGTGACACTAAAATCTTCTTAAACCTTCTTAAAATCTCTAAACAGTCATTTCACTGATGTGGAGAGCACATTGTAAAACAGTCTCAGTATGGATCATCTCATGCTTATGTAACCATCTCCTTTGGGCCGCTCAGATCAACTGCCTGGAGTTTCAGACCTGATGTTTTCGTATAAATAAAACATGATTCAGAATCAAAGATGGACTGAGAGAAAGACCAGGGGCATTCTGGGAAAAAATGTCTAGGCAACAAAAGTGAGGCAACTCAATCAATGCATAAAGTTATGGTTATGGTTCGGCTGTGGCTGTCAAACTGGTACAGAGACAGTGTTGGTACAAGCTGGAGGCTTTGACATGCAAGTCTGGAGAAAGTTTTAGACCTGGTTTAAACCCAGTTCAGACACAGGCTTTATGCAATATGTCTGGTTAAGCTCTGGTTTAAAGGGCATATAACAGGTTTTCATGTTTCTCTAATGAGTAAAGCTTTAAATGAAGGTTCTTTAGTAAAGCAGTCAATAAGCATTAGTCATTGTTTTGAAACATGTATAAACTTCTAATTGGAATGAACCTCGTGTGCAGATTTGGGAGCCGAACACAATGACATGTAAATCAAGCAGGTATCTAAAAAATACTTTTTTGGGGGGGAAATGTCATAAAATAAAATCTGTTGTGGACAAAGTTGGACAAATTATAGAGATCCTATTTGTGATGGGGAACAAACTGACACTCTCATCTTTCTAGATTTGATTTTAAAATAATAATCTAGACTGAATCTATCACTGGATTTGGGTGACAAGCCAAGAGACTATTACATACATTTGAAATCCATATCATCTGGGGACCCACTGAAAACATTTTGCAAACTCCTTGCGGGTCTTCACCCCCAGGTTGAGAATCATTTGCCTAATGTAATGTAAATCAGCTAAAAAACAAGACATAAAATCAAGCGTCAAACTAAACTGTTACAGACTCGTACAAGCAGCGGTCCAGCTGTAAACAGTGGTGGTACCGTCACACTCTGGGGTATCACATACAAAATGCACTACGCTACTGCATGAATGTTTGGTGATTTGTTTTTTGTAATAAAGTATTGGTCATATGAAGGATCATTTGTTCATGTTAGAAATTAGTGCTGTCAAAATGACCACGTCATTAACAAGTTAACACAAAACAATTTTAACCTCAGCATGCAGACTTTTCTACAAACATCTGTGAAAGTACGGGTCACTCTCAATAGCTTTGTGAATTCTAGCGTGGTCCTGTGATGAGTCCAGTCCTGAAATCTTCTCACTCCTAAATATTCCACAGTCAGCTGTCAGTGGTATTATAACAAAGTGGAAATGTTATATGTTATTTGTGTTATATTTCACACTCGAACCTGATTGGCTG
>KN509799.1:656-15577 GCA_000787155.1 Scartelaos histophorus
GCGCTGCAGTGGACACTAACCGCTGTCCATATAAACAGGAGGAAAAACGTGTGGCACTATTTGTTGTTTAGGTGCATTTTATAGATGACAACAAGTTTATACTATTAGACTAGTGAAAGTTAATGATTAATATTTGAATCATATTTTTATTATATTTTATTTAATACAATCCATAGAGTAAATATGTAATGTTATTGCCTCTGCTGATCAATAAAGCACTGGTTACAGATTAAATCTAGTTATTTGTATATGTTTATGATAATACTAGTCTCCTCTATTAATGGGAAGAACTGTAAAGTAATATAAAAAATTTGGGTTCGTAGTTGAAAATACAATATGGTCTTACAGAGAAAACCACCTGAACTTTGTAAGGAAAAACTGCATTTCTAGACCGCTTACAGTTTGCGTGGTTAAAACGATTTGGTGTGATTGCTTAGGCCACATAGGTGCTGACTGGTATGTGTCTGCTTCTCTTCCCTCCACACTTTTACAAATATTGAACTATTTTTGGTCTGTTTTTGTTTGCTCTTGTGGTTGTCTCCTCTTGGTCAAAACTCACCATAGGGAATCAATGGTTTCTTCCAATCAGTCCCAGTGACGTGGTTAAGCTCAGGCTGTGAAGGAATTGATCTATTTGAGCGGACAAAGTGTCAATACTGACGTGTACTCACTGTGATGTAGCTTCTCCAGTGTCTGTCACACCTGCATGCTCCAGTCTACTCTGGATGCATTGACTTTTGACTTATGCTCTGTTTAGTACAAAAGTTTAAACTCTTACGGAGATGGTGTTTATTGTTTGGTAATAGGACATGTATTTAAAAAAGGTATGTAGATGGATGATGGAAGTATGTTTTGGGGAACTGCGGTACTAATAGCTACAGAGATGTGGAGTACATGCCTAGTCTGGTATTCTTCAAGTGATAAGGCGAGAATGGACAGGTGCCCCACCATGGACACATACACACCTCATTGGCTTTTCTCAAGGGAAAACATGATCTATCTCCTGGTGGGCAGGCCAATTAAAAACCAATCAGGCTGCTTGGAGTGCACTGGTAATGGGAAAGCCACGGCCGTGCAGGAAGTGGGCCTGATTAATGGACACTTTCACCTTGTGGCATAACAGCCTCCCACCAGCATCCATCACCTCAGGGGACAGGGCACACCTCCACAGCCCACACCCACCCAGTCCTGTCTCACTCACTGTACCAGCCGCAATGTCCGCTGCCGTTATCATCATCAACATGAATTGTCTCCGTTAGCAGCACTATCGCTGTATATTAGCCACTCTGACCTACAAGGCATTAAGCTCATTTGCTGCGATGTGTTTAACTGAGCAGATCTTTTGATGGCTGGACATTCAATAGAGCGATAAAACTACATAATAATAATGGGAACTTCCAAATAGTATTAATAGCTACGTATCTGGCCTGCATTGATATCTTCACTATTTATTGCCAGTGCTGCCGATTTGTGCTGTGCAGACTGCAGACTGTAGAAACTACTAAAGAGCAGCAGAAACAGTGTTTGTGTCTTTCCCTCAGGTCCCATTGTGCGGCGGTGCACATTCAAAAGCAGTATTAAACGGTGTGAGGGAGGTTCACTCCATTTCAGGAGCTGTTGTGACCTACTTCACACAGCCACGCAGCTCGCTGTAAATAAGGATTTTCATAACCCGGTTTGGCCTTTTCCCATTAGAGGCTCAACTGTGCCTTGAAGAATATTCTAAAGAGCAGCAGCGGCTGTTGAGAGGCGGCTCTGATATCATCAAAGCACTGACCTTGAGATTGTTGTGTTGTTGTCATGCCATTACAATTAAACTAAAAAAAGCATTTACTGTGATCTTAAGGTTATGTATGCAAGAGATGATACAATGGTGAGCCACTTTTATTTTGGTTAAACATTTTGTATGTTTCTCAGTGGTTGCTGGTGACAATGGCACAAATTAATCTCTCTTTATTTTTGGAGTAATAATACTCCATGTACTAAATGTGTCTTTAGTTGTTTTAGTTGAGCCTTAAGTATTAGACAAATGTGAAATGTCAAATAGCCTACAAACGTGCAGAAGTTTACGTCAAACATATTCTCTATTAGCATTAGCAACAACATTCACAATTTTGATCAGTAGTTTCTATTATTTTTCAGATGACAAACTTTTATTGGTATTAAGGCATATTTGATAAGTCAATTTTATTTCAGCATCATTCTTGGTAAACATGTAACATAGTGCAGACAGATGTAATTATTTGCAAGACTGAAAAATATTTTACTAAGGGTCTGTCTGTACTGTAGTGTTAACACCTAAAGCGTTTGTAGTTAATTTTAGTTGGGACCAGATTAGATCATGTTAGGATTCAGCGTTTGGATAAATGAGAAAGTAATGATGAGATGTAAAAAGAAAAAAAAAACAAAAACGCCGGAGTGGCTCTGCAGCTCGGTTCAGGGAAGGTAGTGTGATATTGGAAAATGATTACCAAACAGGCATTCATTATTCAACAGGGCAATCAGGGAGGGCACAATCTCCTTATTTATGCTAGCTCTGTAAATCAGATTTGTCAGTTTTGATCACTCTAAAATCTCCCAGTCACACGCCGGCAATATTGGGCGAATATTACGCTGTCTAATGGGTAATTGATGACGGCATGTGACACTGGTCGAGACGAATGGATAGCCTTCAGGAGCAGGAGCGAGCCAGTTCAGCTCAAGAGAGAGAGAGGAGACGGCTATTAGAGGAGCTACGGGCATATTACAGCGTTTCTCCCATGCATCCAGCTATTACAATACATTTAGTGTAGTAGTTAATTAAGCAGCAAGTATTGTTACTTTAGGGAATGTTACTAAACACTAGATGCTACATAAAAAAATATTTTCCAAAATGATCTACCAACTTCTGAAATATGTGCACATTCTGCATTTTTGTGTTTTAAATGCAGATTATATTAGAGCAAGTATCAACCATGTTTAGCATCTAGACGTAATGTGGTGGTCTATCTTCCTGCTGTTTGTATGTGTGTGGTTTGTGCGTAGGTGTCTGAATGGTAGAACGATATATCAGTTGGCCGATATATCAGGCCAATACTTGGACTTTTTAGTGCATCGACGATCGGCCTTAAATTTCCAACATAGTAAGATAAATTGTTTTGGATGATCTGTTGCCTAAAAAATACACAGAAAAAAAAATATTTTACCACATTAATGTGAATAGATAACTGCACTTAATGTGATACACTGCTTTCTTAAAGGTTTGTGGTTAAAAAAAAAAGTCTGTGGATGAGATAATAATAATAGTACATTTATATTATTACATAATTTGAGGAAAATCATCAAAATATTGACAGAGCTTATCGGCCAGCGGTTTCTTTTAAGTCTAAAGAATCGGCAACAGCCATGAAAAACCCATAACGGGTAAGCTTGGTTTTGACAATAAGACATACGATTGATACTCAATTCTGATTTTGATACCGCAAGGATAATAGAGAAATTAAGAGTAATTTTCTACACCAAATAATAGTGCTTACCTACTTCTGATAAAGCTCGGGATTCTAAAAATGTTCAGGGACAAGCAAGTTTTATCCTTTTTATGTGATTTTTTGAGTATTGATACTTGCTCTATACTAATTCTGATGCTAGTTGAACGGTACTAGATTAGTATTGATTTGTTAAAATGTTTTAATAAATTGGCAACGACTCTGTACATGTGTAGTTTGTGAATGCGTCTGTGCCTCCCTATGTTTGCGGTTGTTGCGTGTATTGTGTATGTGTGTCCGTGTCTCTGTTTGTTGTGTGTGTGTTTCTGTGCCTCTTTTTGTGTGGATTGTGTATGCGTATCTGCCTTTGTGTTTGCGTGATTGTGGCGTGTATTGTTCGTGTGTCCGTGCCTCTGTGTGTGTGTGTGTGTGTGTGTGCGGTGGTTGGTGCATGTATGTAATTGCGCCTGTGTGTCTGTGCCTCTGTATGTGTGTGGTGACTGGTGAGTGTTTGTGCGCGCCTGTGTGTCTGTGCCTATCTGCCTGTTGTGGTGTGTAGTATGTGTGTGTGTGTGTGTGTGTCTGTGCTTCTGCGTATGTGTGTGGTGGCTGGTGCATGTGTGTCTGTGCGCCTGTGTGTCTGAGGGTGGCCTGACCTCTGCCTTCAGCTCGGCTTCACAGGACAGCAGCAAATGAGAGGTGTCATCACATGACAGCAGCACAGCCTCTTTAGGACCGAGCGCTTATCGAGAGCGCCAGCATGCCACACTAATGCTGCAGCCTGGCATATATGTACACAATGGTGAACGCACTGGCAACAGTTTCAACATAAACACATACACAAATGCATAAATATTGACACGCAGTCGCACACAGATTCTCAGCAAAGCACCATGCAAATCAATAGCTCTGTTTTGTGAACACACAGCCTTTGTTTGGGAACAATGATTTGGATTCAGTTTTGACCACTTAGTGCTTATATGCTCTGCTACGACAAGCTCCAAAAATCAAATTCAATCGCAGAAAGGGCTGTGTAAAACAACAATCCAAACTTGACTTATTTTTCACTCATTTCTTTTCGCTTGTTGTGTAAACAACATTCCCTTTGCCATGAATTATTATAGATAATAGTTTAATTATAGTTTGAGCTGTAAGCTTTTATAGAAATCTAGTAGAAATGGAAATTGATAGAAAATTGTACAAATAGAAATTGTTATTAGCTTCTGCATTGAAGACCCCTCTGCTTTGATAGTGCTGGCCTGTTGTTATTTTCTGAGTAGACAGGTGTATTCAGTTCTGTGTCAGACGGTGCTCCTCAAAGTGGGGCATCTCCTGGTGCCACCTGGAGCCCTCCTCAAACTCTGCCCTGAAAGAGCTGACGCGGCGCACTGGGTCGTCCCTCCAGCTCCTCTCCAGGCTCCTCACACAGGCTCCACACACAGGCTCCACACACAAACTCCACACACAGACTCCACACACAGGCTCCACACACAGACTCCAGTACGGACTATATATAAATGGACACAGATAACCTGCGTATTCCAAATAGGAAGTGAACATGGGGGCACTTTCGGCTCCATCAACTCTTTCCACATGACTTTACAATGAAAGATTTTCACCACTCTCTCTGTAACTGCTGTGAGCGTTATCATTTTGGTCTTAAAATGTTGGCATTTATTTTTGCTTTTTTGTCTGTACTTGGCTCCAAATTTGCCCCATTTTTTATATAATTTTTTAATATATATTATACAGTCTTTACAGTCAGGCTATAGACTCCACACACAGGCCTTCCTTTGTATCCTTTGTCCCTTTAATGCTTTACTCATCTGTGCACTTTTTTGTTCCCTTTTACGTGGAACTCACAGATATGCTGACATTTTAATCTACACAAATTATGTTTTCTTTGCCTAATTATGATGCCTTTAAGATGAACTATACCTTCCTCACACATTTATTATAGTTCATAATTCACTGTGATTGGACAGTCTGCCTGTCTCTCATGGAGGCTGGCCAATAGGACCAGCGTCTCTACATCCCAAAACTCAATACACCAATATATCATAATAATTTTTTCATGGCCAATGCCAATTGTTTAGAATCCAGAGGAACCGATGGCCAATGACAGATATTTTTAGGCCAATAAGTAGAGCCGATTTAGGTAATTTTTTACAAATTATCAAATTAAAATTTAGTATGAATTCATCCACAACCTTCTTTTACTACAGTGTGTAGTGAGCAGTGTAGTCATTTTTTTTTTAGTGCCCTCTTTGTTCCAACAAAGCTTTATGCTTTTTATATTTTTTATGCATATTTAGGCAGCTTTTTTGACTAAACAAAATATCAGCCGATAGCTGATATGGTAAAAAGGGTAAATATTGACTCTCTAATCATGATACTTAATCTGTAGTCATGATCCATGTGTATCGAATCGTGAGAGACTCTGTGATTCCCAGTCCTTAATCATATATCAGCACAATTCTGTATTGTCATTTTGGCCTCCTGTACTTTCACATAGTAGATTCATCTTAGTTCCTGCTCCTTAGGGTACAAGCAGTATTTTTATTGTCTTGTCACCTATTGTATCACTTGGTTACCATTGCTACATTATTAAGAGTCTAGTGTTTTGTGTTATAAAATTTGGGATGCACTAAAAGGCGTATTTTCACTTTCAACCGTTATATTTTCACTTTCAACCGTTTTCAATGTATTCAGGTCATTCCGGGGCGACTGTTAAAACATTCCTTTGGCTTTGCCTCTGTTAAGCTGTGCATCTTGTTCATTCGACTCCAATCTGCGTAGCCCCTGCTCTGAATAAATAACACTACATGTTTTAGTTCTTTGGTCTCCTGAAAGAAGGCAGGCCCCTGTTCGTGTAAGTGACCTAATTTTCCTGCTCGGCCCAGCGTTTTCCGATGTGAGCTGTTCCAAAATAAGCTTGGCTACAGCAACTCATTTCCATCTTGCATAACAGGGGCAAAACAACCCTTACTCCAGCTCATGAGCTTAATAACAAGATGATATTTGGATCTGAATATTTAAGCTTCGCTGCTGTCAGTCCGCCTGCTGCACTGAAGGAAATCTTTTAAGACAAGAAATGCAATAGCTCTCACTAAAGAAACTACAATAATGCATTTGAGAGCACTTTGTCCTTTGTCACTGACTGTGGACTGGGATCTCAACTAACCATGTCACGATTTGATGTGATATAGACCACAATATGAATAATACTGAATACATTTTAAATAATACAACCTTGTTAAAATATGTATATTTTAATGTAATTCTAATATTTTAATAATCATGTAACAACAGTGAATATGTGAACGCTTAATTTCTCCAAATCTGGAAAAAATTCACCACTCCAACAATGTATTTCTTTGTTATTTATTCATAATAATTTATAGTTTGCCACAAGAATAACAATATATTGATTTTTTTTGTGTATTGTCTCTAGAATTAATAAATGATTTGAGGATTTATTGTTGGACCTACGCACTGGTGTGGGCTTATGGGGTGTGTAGAATACTATTGCAAATCAAATGAAAGGAATGAAGAAATGTACCTGCTTTTGGTGGGTTTTGAGGCTTCTGGACAGCTTAGAAACTTTAGTGTCCAGGTGTCAGAAGCAATTGTTTTTCTAGTATATCCTGGTTTACCTACATCTGAATGCACTGCCCATATGTGCAGTCGAGGTTCGTAGCATAACACAAAGAAAATTAAGTTGGAGCATATGGTATGTTAATTAGCATATAGCAAAAATCATTGTTTAGGAACTATGGCGACCCACTTCAAGAAACATGTAATTGTGAACGTTTATTCACAATGCAGTAATTACTAATTCATTATAATGCAGGCGTAAGATTCACACACCAAAATCTTGTGTGGAAATGTAGATTTTTTGTGCTGTGCCATTTCTTCTTGTATGCCAGAGTGAAGCCCATAGACCTTAGACAGTAGTGGCAGTGTGATAAAGCTCCTTCACACAATAGAGTGAATTAGTGAGGCTGTGTATTACTGTATTGATCTGTGAAGGTGGAGCTGTATGCCTCAGTGCGCCGTACTCACAGCAGCTGCAGTGCCAGTATACGGCCACATACAGGGGCTCATTGTACAGTGTCAGTGGATGTGACAAACTGCTACACTGTATTCACGTATGATCTGTACAGCAGTATACATGGGCATAAACCACCTCCCAGTTTATCTGTGTCTTTGTCCAGCACACAGGCTCCACTGGGTGCACTATCACAGGAGGTTCCCGGTGAGACCAGGGCTGTTGGACAGGACTGTGTGTGTGTGACTGGGGGCCACACCTGTCAGCGCAGCTCCATAGGCTGTGCTCTGATGCTATCTGACAGCGGGCCGCCCTGGCACTGCCTCTGTGTGTGCATGCGTTTGTGTGTGTGTTTGTACGTGTGTGTGCGTGTGAGAGCCTTTGGATGAGTCACTGTTATGCCTCCACCGCTGTGCTCCCCAGAGCCCTGTGTTGGGCTGGTGCCTGTAAAGTGTATACATGTGTGTTCAGGCCCTATTAACAGCTGGCCCCTTACTCACAGTAAACAAACACGCTGAACCATGTACATTTTTTGCAACTGAATCTCTGCTAGTGTTGCACCACGCCTTTGCAACACATATTATTGTAGTGTAGCAGTATTAGTATTAGTCAGTGTTCTACTGCTATGTGTAACACAGCTAGCATCTGCATCACTTCAGGGACTCATGTATATTAGTGACTAGATCTTATGAATGTAAAGTTTGACTATGTTGGTGACTAGATCTTATTAGTTTTACACTGTAGCTCTGTCAGTATTTTGGTGCTGAGCAGTGAGACAGTATTGTGGCGTTATAGCAGCCATAGAGGCAGAATAGTGCAGCAGCTGTACCCTCCAGTGCCTCTCAGCAGCACATGCATTTGGCTGAAATATTCAGCCCAGCTCCCAGCGTTACCTTGCATGTATAATTACCGGATATGCTGCCTGCCGCTGATAACTCTCCCAAACAATGTTTGAAGGGAGAAGGCGGCCATGAATTCCCAATGAAGTGTGAAAAAGACTGATTAAAATTGCCGTGGTCAAAAGCCAGGCACCAGTGTGTTCTGCTCTCATGAAGCAGGGGAGAGGCTCTGCTGTGCAGATAGCTTTTTTCTCCTCACTGTGCTAAGGGGAGATTTTGGGGGTGTTTTAGTCTGTTTCTATTCTGGTCCACAGTCAAAATATTGGCATATTTTTTTATTTTATTTTGGCCAAGTAAACATAGTATTCAAATGAAAACACACACAGTGAAAATTAGCAGAGCACAATAGTTTCTGGACCAGAAAAGCATCCTGCCAAATGTCTTCTTTATTGCTTTTATAGCTGTGATAAAATCTAACCTGATAAAATGACTATCAGTGCAGTAGCATATGCTCATGGCTTTTACAGTACAGAGCACAAGCTAGTAGTTCATTATAAAGCTGTATCATTTTTTTTAATACTGATCATACACGTATTGTCTAGACTCACCAGTGCCCTATAGCATACAATGTACAGCCGCTTTCCTTTGTTTGCCTCATTGCAGGTCTATGGGGTGTTTCCAGGTTGTTTTACCAGCACACATGAGATTTGACTTCCCTGTCTTCTGCATTAGTAAATGCTCTGGATAAATATGTGTACACTAGCCCAAGCGCCTGTTTTGGGAAGGCAGTGGAGGAGTGGATGTGTCTCATTGGAGAAGTGTAGGCGTCAAACTTCGGGCACTAATTACAGGCCTGGCTCCCTGCGCTGTCCCGTGCCTCCCACAGCCCTGTGTTTGGGTGCATCTTCTGGGCACAGACAGATGATCCTCTCCCAGTCTCCAGGGCTCTGCTCTCTGGAGGGCTCCACCTTAAAGCACAGATCACAATACTATCTGATTAGCCACTTCTAACTACCTGCCTGTTATGTTCTTGTCTTTGTTGAGAGTTATGCGTTATGATGGTAGATTTGAAACTGCTAGAATCGATAACATGGTCATTACAATTCTCTATGGGCCCTTTTAGACCTAATACTGGCTACTCTAGTTGTGCAAAAAAAGTTAGCTAGTACGCTAGTGGTGTACCTTTGAGCTAACAAGCCCCTAACACAGACATGCTCTTTATTTCTCCCCATCCTTTTCTTGTACACTGATGTACAGTCCAATAATTGGTGGTTATTAGTGAGCTTGCTGGAAGAAGAGCCGGGGAGCTGGTTAACTCTTTCCTCACAGGAAGGACAGCAGTTGTCTTTCATCTTGTTTCACAGAGATACTAAGAGAATAGAAGAGAGATTGTGCCCGTAGTGGGGGTTGGTTATTATTTTGCCAGCAGCAGATGCCAGGCACAGTAGTTTTTGACTGGGCACACTTTTACACAACACAGCTGTCTTCTCTGCATCTGGGCAAAGGATAGAGAGAGAGGAGAGGAGGAGAAACAGAGCAAGAGGAAGAAGGGATAAGAAAGATGTTTGTGCAGAGGAGAGACACGGGGGAAGAAACAAAGAGTGACACAGATAACATCTCTGAGCATAAACACCCCCCTCCACCTCATCCCCAGTTTAGTATTCCCTTCCAAAAGCTGGGAACCTCAAAGTGGGCCAATCCACAACAGGGATTAGCTACGGAGCTGCACAGACATTTAACTGTGCTCATCGTGAGCGCTGCGTCTATGTGGGAGGAACTGTAAACACAAGCACATATGAGAGGGAAGAGCTAGAGACGCTTTTATTGTTCAGACTGCTTTTATGGGATGTCACTGAGAATGTTTATGAAAAAAATACATTGTGATGGTGGACTCTGTAGAACATATCTATTGTTAATAGCTAGAAGTCTGGCACCGGTTGGAAAAAAGGTTGAAATTTATTAAATTAATATTATATTATCAATATTACAGTGTGTTTGCTGGAACAAAAACTGCATTGCAACTGCACTGAACTTAGTAGATACAAAAGCTAATGCAATAGATATTGCATATACTTAAATGTATATTTGCCCACTGTTTGATATGCAAAGAAGTCAGATTGAAATGTTCTTTCTCACTCCCAGCCTATGGACCGTGGTGGGGAGCAAAAGCCATTGCTATTGGAAAAGGAATTACTTGCTATTATTATTTGACAATATGTATAATTTCAAAGATCCTTGCACCACAGTGCACTTGTTTCTCTCCATCAGCCTCTCCCTCTCCGTCTTTCCTTTGTTCTACCTCTATTGGAGTTGTCCTTGACTGCCGAGCAAGCACGCAGTGCAGCCTTTGGTTGAGAAGAGCCAGTCAAACGCTCTCCTGCTCTCCTGGTGAGACAAGAATAGGAGTGGACATGGGGAAGCAAGGGGAGAGAGAAAGAGAGTGAGAGAGATTGAGAAGGGGGGAAAGGCAGAGCAGAGGAGAGAGCCCTGTTCAATTCAGCTGCTATAGCCTCGAAGAGCTAGCAGTGAATGAGACATGAAGAGTATTAGCAGGAAGTTGGCCTGATGACTAAGCGTCTGAAGACAGGGGAAAGCTTTGGGCGTCTTGTTTAGAAAGACAGTGAATGAAAAACATTGTCTGCCAAGAGAGTAGCCTCTGAAACTGTACAACATTCTCACAGAGCTGCAGGAATTTTAGACAATGACCATGTTAAATTTGCTAAATCCTGAGCAAGGTGAAAGAGTTAATCCAAAGAAAGACTTCTGCCACAAGAAACAATGAAAGCGATGGTTTCAGGACCATGGACAGCGCCATAAAGCTCCATGCAAAGATGTTATGCTATTTTTAGATTCAAATATTTAGGATTTTACAAAAAAGAGGGGTGAATTTCTTAGATATGAAACAAACTGAAATAATGAATAGTCAGGCTGATGCTACAGTATAGACTTAGATAAAGAGATAGATAAAAGACAGATGGAAAGACAGACAGGTAAACATCAGATAGGCGGACAGGCAAACAAATACAGACACAAACAGATGACTGAGAGACAGCAGAGACGGCGGCAGATTGGCAAAGCGACTGACCGCCTGGCATTGAGGCACTGGCCAAAACCAGGGGCTGGCAGGCAGACAGGCAGATGGACAGGCAGCACCATGCACACAGACAGACAAACAGACACAACAGCAGACACACTCACGGAAAGAGGAAAAATAGAGGGAGGAAAAATAGAGGGAGAGATCGGCTGGACGCGAGACAGGCAGTCAGAGAGGCTGCCAGACAGACATGCACTGTTAGGAGCAGGACAAGATTTTGGCTCAGGAAGGAGACATGGGGACAGCAAATGCCTCTAGCTCCCGGGGAAAGCGAGGCAGAAGAGAGCGGAAATAGAGGGAGAGAGAGAGAGGGAACAGGATGGGGTCAGTGCACGGCTGGCTGGCTGACTGTTGATCTGTGGCACTGGGCTGGCAGAAGAGGCTCCGGGGGGACAGAGCAGCTCCACACAGCCTCCATCAACACACCGCCACCCTCTACGCCCCCCACCCAAAGCCTTATCTGCTCTCCCCCACTCGCCCACTCTCTGGACCGGATGGGAGAACATGGCTACAGCAAACAGTGGCACACACATGCATGGCTTTCATGTGTTGTTTGTAGATCTGTATTAATAAACAAATGCCTGTAGTCAAAAGTTAACAAAAGGGCTTGTTCTTAATTATATTGATTTGTCGTCCTTTCTTTGTTTGGTTTTGTGACATTTGGATTTGAAGTTGTCCATGTTAAGGTTGGGTACTATTAAGAAGATATTAAAGGACTTACACTGACTAATTGACTTTTAATGATATTATAATGTTGTTCCCTCAACAAAAATATACCTAGAGTTGTGTTTCATTAATCCTGTTTATGAGTTTGTCTTGCCCCAAGCATGAGAAATCATTCCTTTTCAATTTTCCAGATTGTTACATCACAGGTAGAAATCTTCTCCCAATCCATAAGTGACTGCCAGATATGTTCTGAGCATTTCTGCTGTAAAATACTGCTCATTAAACTGCATGCTTACGTTAGCATAGCTGCTGCAATGTTTTTTTGTTTTTTTTTAATTATTATTGTTTATTATTGTTATTATTGTTTATTTCTACTGCTGGTAGAAGACAGCATGCTAACACCAAATGCAAGTAGGTGGGGCGCAACTAATGCAAAAAAAAAAAAAAAAAACGCAAAACATTTTAAACATAGTCATTAATTTAAGTTCCAAAAGCCACTGTCAGTAAGAGTAATGGTAACTGTACATATAATGCAATTTGTCCTTTAAAACGATTCTTTAGACACCATGTTTTTATACTCACTGGGTCTTAAAGCAGCCTTGTATAGTTACTTGGATTTCACTAAATAATGTTGCGTGTTCTAGATAATGGTAGATGTTAGCATAGATCGGAAAACATTTGTCTAAATAATTATGAATAATTAAAAGTGTGTGAAGTATAGTGAAGTGTAATTTTGCATTTGTATAGCATGTCATTTCCAGTCAATAATGTGCACACTGATGGAGATGCCCAGAGGGGAGAGAAAAGTGTGCCCAGCTGAATAAAACCTTTGGAGGTATTTTCAGGACATAGCCGAAATCCTAGAAGATTACGGCCGTTTTGACTTACGCCATGTTTGGACAGTTGAAATATTGGATCTGTGTGTCGATATGCGACTCGAGGTGCTGAAGATGTTTTTATGGGTGAGTCGCAGTTCGAGTTACGCAAGGCTAAAGTTACGGCCGTATGTGGGAGTGTGACTTTGTGTTGTTCGTGTGTGGTTCATGTGTGTTTTGCTGCAGGGTGTAAATCTGCTCCAAATGTCCATCTGCCGAGCTCGCAATCCACCTGAGCCCTCTCTCACATATAGATGCATGGATTGGCACCCACGTTCCCACATTCTAATGCTGCTAACCCTGCACCCAACCAACAATACACAACCCAAACCCACGTTGTCTCGATTATTCCTCTGCGTTGAGACCGATCTTCATTCTTGCAGCGATTTGCATAAAAACATCCCACCTTTTCTCGAGCTGTCACCCTGATGTAGCTGCAATGCACAGTGTGATATCAACATAACAAGTTTTCTGACAAGGATCCAGAAATGCACAGATACATATTTTACAACAGGTGTTAAGAGAAGTAAGGGTGAGAATGAAGAATGCACTGGCAAAGCTAAGACAAAAAATAAACACCAACTACAAACATCAGGTTCACAAAATCAGCTTGATGTGTGTGAAATAAATGCTGAATGAAATTAAATATGGATAATATGCTCATGTGTATACTACAGGAATTTAACTCTTTTAAAATGGAGTTGAATTGAGTTGTTGCCTTCATTCATGGACACTGTTGGAACTAATACAGCTGTGTACTAGCAGAGGGTTGTCCTTGTGCATTCTACTCACAACAGTGTTTCTTTTCCATATATATACTATATATTATTACAGTGCACATTATAGAATACCAAATCTAAGGTGTAAAAAAGTAGTAGCATCAATAGTATGGCATAGATCTTTAGAGTTTAATTCAGGGGTTGACTAATAATTGAGCCATAGTCACTCTGCTTTATCTTAAAACAGAACACGTAAAAATAAGTTTACATACTTATGTAAACTTGAGAAGGATTTTTCTTTTCTTTTTAATTCACAGAAGTTTTGCCCAGATATTCTAAAGTCTTTGAGTTGACATCGGGTAAAAAAGGATTTTTTTGTGTCTATGACTGTGCTGATTGGAGTGTCTCTTTGGTAGTTTCTGGGTTGGAAAAAAAATATTTGTAAGTAGTTTCATAGTTTGTTGGAAAATTTGAGTGGTCAAAGAAAATTGCAATGATTTAAATTGCCAATTTTGTATTTTGGAAACTGCGGTTTAAAAAAATCAAATCTCGATTTATTCATATTGTGGGGACATCTTTTGCTGGTTTGTTTGACATCTGTGTTTTTAGTCTATGAGTTTACCGAACAGCACACCACTTATTAGTCAAATGATCCAGTGCTTGTGCTGTTGGTGATTGTACAACTGTGCCGGAGAACTGAGCTTCTTTTGAACATTTGGCGACAGCCGGCCAGTAGTGGACTATTTTGGCAGCTTGTACCTCTCGGGAATGCTTTCTGCCTTTTCAGGAGAGCTATTTTGAATTACAGTATGATTCATTCAAATGGAAACAAATTCAGTCTTGTGTTGTCCCATGTCTTTGCCACGATGCTGATGTCGTATGTCCCGTTTGAGCGAAAGGAAGGGGGGAGACCAGTTCTATCACATTCTATTAGGCGTCTATTTTTGGTGCCACAGGATACCCAGCGCCTGTGTACAGCCCTGTCAGTGACGAATGTGTTTGTGTGAGAAAGCAGGGGTGGGGTGCCTTCCCACAGGACGCCATGTGTGTCTGCGCACGTGTGTGTGTGCGTGTATATATGCGTGTGTGTGTGAGGCACAGATGGATGAAATTGGGGGATATTCAGTGTTTTTCATTTCGCCTGCAGGACTGTGCGTATGAGCGAGGAGAGAAAATCGAGCGACAGCATGTGTGTACAGTGGAGTCTCTCTCT
>JACN01095642.1:0-14581 GCA_000787155.1 Scartelaos histophorus
AGGTTAAAGGTGAACCTATCAACTATTACTACTAGAACTACAACAAACAGCATCATATTAATGTTTCCATTCTTTGCTCATTTGTTAAAGCTGGTGGCAGGTTTGAAGTACGTTATAACTGTGAAACTGGCCCGGACCAACTGCAGGAAGGACAGAGCCAATGAAGTGTGCGCCACCACGGGAGAGGTACTTATATTCATGATCATTTTTACTCCTACATTATTCTATATGTTTGCTGTATGTTTTCTTGACTCTCGTGCTGTTTTCTCTTGCAGCCGTACCAGTGCACGTTCACAGTCTTGAGCCAGCCCTGGCTGCGGGAGATTCGGATGCTTGATGAGAAATGTCCTTAGAAATGCGGCATTTCCTGCCAGTGAAATTGCTAAAGCAGCAAATTAACAATGAGCAATATTTTTTTTAACCTAACAATCCAGTCTCAAGTCTGTTTATGATTGCATTATATAATTATATAGGGGAAATTTGTATTAACCAGAAAGCATAATTTTTTAATTAATTAAAATCACTTCATTTTTAGTAAGGAAAACTCTGTCTGCTTGTTGGTATTGAAATAAAGTCAGATAAATGTGAAAAAAGCCCACAGATTTGTCAATATGTGATTTTAATCTTGAAGGCAGAGCATTTTGTTGAGTTTTCTACAGCCCGAGATCTGATTTTATTTGATTGACATTTTGCAGGAGAGAAAAAAAAAGAAATGTCAGTGACTTGAAGTTTCCACATCTGATCACGACAGACATTATGCGGGGCAGGAGCTCAGTGAAAAATAAGGGCACTTTGTTCACATGTGGAACAAAAAATAAGCCTAAACTAATCTTAAGTCCAAATAGTTGGGAACATAGCAGAAGAAAACTGATTTACCAGAAGATTCAACCCATAATCAATACGATTAAACAAATGAACAACCACAGCAGTGTGTGTGTCTCTTATTCTGTATAAGAGCCACAAACCCTGTGGTTTAGACTCTACAAACACGTTCTGAAATACCTCTGTGTGTCAGATGCCCTCCCTGTGTGAGAGATGCTACAGTCGGACTAGATCCAAACACAGACGCGTGAACCAGGAGCAGCTCTGGTTCAGGCCCGGACCCGCCCGGACCTATAGTCCTCCAGAACCAGTCCAGAACCAACGCACAGAAGGTGTCGCTACAAGATACAACATCCAGACTGGATCACGCTACTGTCCGGATGCTTGGATCCAGAGTCATGGTCATGTGCCCTGCGCACACAGGGCCCCCGGGGGGGGGGCTCCCCGCTGTGCGCTCCGCGCTGTGCGCAGTGTGACTTCTGTGTATCTACGGCACTGCTGGACCTCAGAAACATCTACATGACCCCAGAAAAACAACAAAACCCGAACTTACAAAAGGGCAGAACGAGGCAGGAGCTCTAGCGCCCCCTGGTGTCTGTGCACACCTGAAAATACACGGTTTGTTATGATCGCTTTATCTGTTTCATTTTGCAGGATAATTGCGCTGTATTTTAAAGGATTATAATAAATATATGAAATAAAATCTAATACTTTTAATGTTAACTATCATTAAACATAAATGTGCGTACACTATCTGACAGACACGTATAAAACTAGAAAGCTTTTTTTATTCTGTCAACAATTACAATATATTAACATTGTCATAGTAAATAAATATTTTGAGGCTATTTGGGGCTTTTTGGTTCTACAAAGGGACAACAAGTGGCACAAAAATCTAAACTTTTAACTTAATCTCTGGGCATTAATGGGTTAAGCACTTCTGCTGACGCAGGTTTGATCAAACTAAAAGCACTTCTGTGGTCAGGGCAGTGGTCAGTCATGAAGACTCTCAGCAGGTCTGAACTCCAAGTGGCTGAGAACGTCCTGAAGGAGCTCCTGCCAAAGAGTTATAAGGTAAAGTCATCAAGATCTGCATTTTATGCAAAACAGTTGTTATGTCCTCAGGCTGTTGTCAAGAGCAGGAGACACTGAGGAAATGAAACTTTCAACTTGACAAACTTTACGACAGAAAAGAAATAAACCAATGATTCGGCATTTTATTACGAAATGAATTGAACCCTTCGGACTTTAAACTGCAAATTCTGCAGCACGATTCTTGTGTTTACTGCAGTTGGGTGTAATTTTCAAGAAATGATTTCCATATGTTCAAAGAAACATTGGCCGAATCAAACATGTAGCTGCTGTTTGTGTTTAGTGCCTGTGGGGCAAATGGTTAAATGGTTTAGGCACAATGAATTAAGATGGGAAAACTTTTATTATTGCAGACTTATTGCAGACAATTTTTTTCTTTTAAATTTTTATTTTAAAACATTTATCTCACAGAGAAAATATGCTCCGAATCATAACAGTTTTGTCAAAATAAGCCAAACTCTGTCTCACAGGTGTATGGATACTTATACAGCATGAACAGGGGCAAACCAACTACACTGGAGGTGGTTGTTGACGCCTGGCCAGATTTTAAAGTAATCATTTGCAGACCCGACATGACGGTGAGTCAGATCGGCAGATCAAAACAAAACCATTTGATAACCATTTGAACAAAACCGTTTGATAAGTTGAACTTTACAGAATAAACATGTAATGGATTACATATTAAAAGTGACAATCTTCAGCTTGGACGAGCAGATCCTCAGGACTAAGCTGCTGGAGGAAAACACTGTGGACTGGAGCCTTAACTTCATGTTTGCAGGTAAAATGTTTGTTAGAATGTTTGTTCTAACCAAAGGGGTGTTTTGGAAATAACCTGTAATATGTGTGTAATATGTAAAATAAGCTGTGGTCACGAGCTCTGTGACCGAAAGGACGAGATCGCGGATACAAGCGTCGAAATGAGTTTCCTCCACACGGAGGCTGGGCGCTCCCTTAGACACAGGGTGAGGAGCTCAGTCACACAGGAGGAGCTCGGAGTAGAGCTGCTGCTCCTTCATGTCGAGAGGAGTCAGCTGAGGGGAGGGCATCTGGTCCGGATGCCTCCTGGGCGCCTCCCTCTGGAGGTGTTCGGGCCTGTCCCACCAGGAGGAGGCCCGGAGAAGACCCAGGACACGCTGGAGGGACTATGTCTCCTGGCTGGTCTGGGAACAGCTCGGGAGGAGGAGCTGGAGGAGCTGGAGGAAGTGTCTGGGGTGAGGGAAGTGTGGGAGTCCCTGTTTAGTCTGATGCCCCCGTGACTCGGCCCCGGATAAGCAGGAGAAGATGGATACATGTGTAAAATGATGTTACAATAAGTTTAACCAGTATTTAAGCCAATAAGCTTTTGACACTAGGTCATTTATATCCAAGATTTCAAGCTGATGAAAATGAAGGCCACTGACACGCAAAGAAAATATTGTAATAATGATACCAAATGATCAAAATGGTGTCTCCCAGGCATTGGTGACACTGCTGTAGTCAGTCTGTTCTGTTCTCTTTTCTAGGCCTTGATGCTTCCGATGTTTCCATTATCAAGGAAGTTTCTGCCTTGAAAGGTGTAAACCTGAAAACCTACACAGCAGTTAAGATGTTGCATTTGCCCGACATCAGCCGTCTGAACTCACCGACTGTTGACGGGTAGGACAGTTCTCCTTTATCATTGTAGATACTGATGTCACTGTCACAATCACCATTAAAGTCTACGACATCACACTTTGGCCAATGAAGAGTTTTAAATGTAACTTTTTACTTTTATTACCAGTGTATAATCAGTGTCTATTCTTGGGCTGAAACATTACATAATGAAGTTATAGTTTTGTATTTAGTCCTCATAACTAAAGATACAGTTTGTTGAAATAATACAACAATATTAATTGTCAGAATGTTGTTTTTTTTCTTTCATAGAGATCTTGAATCGAGGATCACATCGCTTGACATGTCTCACACTGATTTGGTGAACAACACTTGGAAGTTTGGCGGAGACGAGCAAGGCTACAGAAATATTAAAAACCTCATTTCCAACTTCCCTTCATATTGTGTTAAGGATGAACAGGGCGAGCCAGTGTCGTGGATACTTGTCTATGATTACTGTGCCATAGGGATACTTTACACTGTCCCTGAACATAGAGGCAAAGGTTATGCTAAAGTATTAGTGAGTGTGTTAGCAAAGACACTGTACTCTGAAGGTTACCCCACCTTCAGCTACATAGAGGAGGACAATACTGTCTCATATAAACTGTTCAAGAGCCTGGGCTTCACCGAAGACCCTTCATACAGAGCGATTTGGCTTAGGCAGGAACGAGCATAGGCAGGAATAAATGTAACAAAATAATGTAAAATTGTATATAGCCTTGCAGGTTTTATACATTATATAGTCGATGTGCCTTTAACTTGCAATATCTGTTAAACATGGAGGCTACTACAGCTGCAACACATCACTGCTTTATCTGCTTCTACACGAGATGTCATTTGTGCTCAATAGATCAGTTAGAATGTTTGCAAATGAGAACTGCATGTTTAATAAAGGTTAAAATAGATAAATACAAATAAAGCTGGAAAAAATGTGTAGTAAAAATAGTATAAAATGATTCGTTTTATTCATGTTGATGTCCAAAATCCCAAACATTCTATAACATTTAGAACAACTAAAGGTTTTAATACAAACACTGTTTAATTTCACCTTTATCAGAAAATCATATGTAAAATATGCTGTTCCTTTGTTCTAAGACGTGATGTGTATGAAACTGTCAGCTCACGGAGGCGATGTCAAACAAGAGTCCAGGAGACTTGATGTATGGTTTCTTTAATTCTGACTCAAGCAGTTGCAGATACAGGTCTTCATTCAGATGACTTCAACAGGTCTCTCATCAACCGTCTCTAACGCACAGTGGAAGCAGGTCCCTTTATATATCGCTGTCTTGGCCTGCCTGAAGTTGTTTTACAGCACTTGTTTTCTGTTATACCTGTTTTACAGCACCCCTTGTTTGACCGCACCTTGTGGTTATCTTATATTTATGCAATAGTAGCATCGTTAAGAGTGCCCCGAGTCGATACATATTCTTAACAGATACTCCTCAGTACAACAAGAATGCCAAGAATGCCCCTTTCTCTACTCAGATCCTTAACAGGAATGATCTTCAGAATCCAAGCAGACCACTGACCACACCTTCAATTCATGTGTCAACCACACATTTGCTAGTTTCTTTAACATTACCCCTTTTAACATCACTAATACACCCAGGATACATATAATAATGAAATTCTACAAAGATATTTCTCACAAAACTGTATTTTGCTCATGTCCAGCACTGTGGTTTTGCTTGTAAAGAGAAAGTATTAGGCCACATGTTGGAGGGAATTGGCTCTTGTGTTATTTTTCAGTTTTATTCATTCACTTGTTGTTATTTTTGTATTATTATTTGAATTTGGTTAATGTATATTTTAGAGGATTTTGATGACAATGAATTTTTTAGAGGATAATGATGAATTTGAAATATTGTATTTATGGAAATTAGGATGAATTAATTTTGATGGTTTTAATAATGAATTGGATAGTGGTTATTTTTATGTCAATAAATTGTTGTTGGTTTCCTTAATGTGTAAATAAGTTGAATGTTTTCGGTGCACTGTCACAAAATAAATACATTTCCAATAATTCCATGTTAAATGGGCACAGCTCCGTGTCGAAACTGCGATACAAAAGCAAAGGCCAGCTTCTCTTCCGGGTGACAGGCTGACCATATAAGGTGTAAGGGGCGGGCCCGTGGGCTGGCCGCTGGCTGCGTCACACGCGTCACGTCAGCTCCACATGATTTTCTCAAGTCTTTTCGTGGTAGCGCAGGATTTCGTTTCAATCGGTCATTTTTTTTAACCTTTATTTACTCACATGAACACGTAGGTTACAATGGAACTGACAGCAGAGCAATTTAAGAGTGCAATAATGAAACTGAAAGAATATTTACCCCGCTCTATAAAGGTACGTGTCTTTACAGTCTAACAAAGTTCTGTTCTTGATCTTTTCACATTAACACTTGTTTTAATTGAAGGTGCGCGGATATTTGCAGCTGATGCTCAGGAGCAGTCAGTCTGACCCAGTGAAGGTTTTTGTGGACCAGTGGCCTGACTTTAGTGTTGTTGTTTGTAAACCAGTTTGTGAAGAGGTTTGTACCGTTTCAGAGGCAATGCAATGTTTGCTCACAACTTAATGAACTTATTTGTATCCAGGAAGGGGACTTGTTTAAAGACATAGACGTTTTTGCAAACTATGAAGAAACCTTGGAAGAAATAATACGAAATTCTCAAGTGTTTGATTGGTCCAAGTTCTTCTGTGTTGGTAAGTGTTTAGTCTGGTTTTATAGGTGACATATTAAAGTGTTAAATCTAGTAATATGTGAACAATACCAAGACACTTTTACACCAATGTTAAAATACCGCAAGTGTAAGTTTGTAAGATTATTTTTCATATTTGCATCACTATTTATCAAAATAAAAGTTCATTTTTTAAATTAGAAAGACATTATTTTATTATTCATTTCAGGATTCAATATTAAACATTAAAGGTTATCTCTTAATTTGGGTGATAGTTTAATAATAGTAATAATTTACTGATCAGATGATTGTTTTTCTAATTGACAGGCACTCATCTTGACAACAGAGCAATATTTACAGCAGTGGCATCAGAAAAACACACTGTGTGCAGACATCTGGCTGTGGATCACAGGATGATCCTAAAAGATGTGGTCAATCTTCCCGATATCAGCTGGTAAAACTTACTTTTTCTCATTTATTACTTTCATAATTCTACTGAAAGCTTGACTCTTTTTCTCAAGTGCTGGAATCTCCATCGGTTCTTTGAATGAATTCCACATTGAAATTGTCACTAAGGCATGGAAGTTTGGAAGAAAAGATGCTTGGAGGATGATTCAAAACATGGTGATAAACTTCCCGTCCTGTTGCGTTTTGGATGCAGAAGGAAGGCCCATATCCTGGGTTTTGACATATGCATGTGGCGCTATGGGGGTTTTGTACACTGTTCCTGAACATAGAGGAAAAGGCTATGCAAAAGTGGTGATCAGTGCACTGGCTAGAAGACTCTTTGCTGAGGGATGTCCGGTGTATTGCTTCATTGAAGAGGACAATACAGTTTCCTATCAGCTTTTCAAAGGGTTAGGATTTACTGAAGAAGACCCTGCATATAGAGAATGTTGGCTTGACTTCACACCAAATGCTACATAATGGCAGCGTTTGGCAGCATTATCAATAAGATTAAACCAAGCTTGTCATCATCGCTTTTCTGGAAAGTTATTTGAAGTTTGGGCAGACCTGAAATAAGAAGTCAAGATGTTAGTGATATTTAACACTAGTGGAGTCTTGAGAAGTATAACATAAAATTGTAAAAAATGTAATAATGTCATCTGATTTTTATTAAACAATCATTCAACTACAACATATTTAATAAAACATTCTTAAAACCACTTTTTGTACCTCTTTTCAAAAAAATCTTCGAGGCGGAGCAGCCAGGTTTTCCAGAAATCTAACATCAGGTCAGAGTTGAGCTGGTGTGCGTGGGCAGGTGAGCCGTCTTTGTAGGCAACAACTATGAGCCCATTCTCAATCTGTGTAATAAAACAGATATTCAGTAGTGCCCTGTTCTTGTAATGAATAAATGCAGCACATTTGCCTCTTAAAGGTGCACTATGTAACTGTTCTAATCATCATCTGCTTGTCTCCATGTAGAAGTTACTGCTTTGCACAGAAAAAATAACAGTATGACATTAACTATTTCCCTGGAGACAAGCAGGCCAAGTTACAGGGCAGATCTTAAGCAACCTTTAAAGCAATCCAAGCTGTAATTGAATAAATAAATAATAAATACAATAGTTTAATGCCATATTGTAATATTCCGGAAACAAGAAAATAAGTCTGGATAAATAAAGCACCTGGTATTTGTAGTTGGCGTCAGTGTTCAGAGCTCCGGCGTAGGCTGCAACTTGGATTGGGTTGTCATATGTGTTGTTAAGGAATGGTTTAGGTTTTTCTGAAGTCTTCCAGTCAATGACGCATAAGACGCCCCTGTAGGATAAAAGTAGTTAACTGTAGACGTAATTAAACTTATGCAAGAAATTATCAGAGTAGATATTATAGATAGTGATTATTTTAGAATACTTTGTTAACTTTGAAGTCATCTGTTTTTTACTAAAAGCCAGAATTGGTCTCAGAAGCTAGTGCATAAGTAACTGCATTTCTGTCTAATTTTTATTGTGTAATCTGTATTTGAACGTATGATTACACCATTATTGCACAAAATAGTCTAATAAACTTTTCAGTGTACATTACTACTTAAGTAAAGTACCTTTATTTATCCTGATTTGTTTTTTGTTTTTTTTCCACATTTGTTTAATTTAGTGAATGCAAATTACCTGTAGCGAGCAACACAGTCCACAATGCCGAGATAATTCAGTGCATTGTGTTGAACAGTGCTCTCTATGGCGCGCACTTCGCGGACATCTTCCAGGACATGTGACACACTCTGCATATACCCGCGGACCTCAGGGGGGTACTGGGACATGTCAGAGGGGTCCCGGTCAGTCCACTTCACACCAGATGTTAAAGCCTCCTCCAAAGCTGAATGAAATGTCTTCCCCTGTCTAAAAAGATCTGGAAAAAACAGGGAAAACAAATCAAGCCAAAGTTTCTTATTATGATATTGTTATATCAAAATACACAAGTCATTACAGTATTATGAAACATTGCAGCATGACCAGACTAAATTAAACTCATAATGTAGCAGTTTTAATACTAGAATTGATTATTAGAAAATTTCCTAATGATTAAACACTACTTTCTACTGATAATAATGTACTTGCCTGACCACACTTGAATCAAGATTTGAAGCAGACTGAAACATTTTAAAATCCAAAGGACTGGTTTAACTAGTTCTAAATTGTCTTTGTAACATTGCTACATTTCATTTTCTGATTGTATATTCATTCCTGTAATGTAATTATTATAAAGTAAATGCATAGAAATCCTATGGGCATGGCCTCAAGATACTTACTCTGGCTGTACTCCTTGAAGCCCTCCTCTCCCAGCTCTTGTACCATCCTCTTCTTCCATCTCTCCAGGTAAAATATCTGCTCTGTGGACATAGTCTGCTGAAGGATGCGAGTTACACTTGGGACAGCACTCCTGCCCTGTCCCCTGTTCAGGTGGATCTGAGCTGGGGGTCCTGTCGCCTCCTCCTCTGTTGTCATCTCTTCAGGGAGTAAAAAAGGATGGAGCACTTTGGGGGTCCTCACCTCTGCTCTCGTAGGTGTGGTAGGCGGGGGAGTCTTAATAACAGGTCCAAAAATGTGGTCATCCTCCTCTTGGATAGTGAGAGGGGTCTGTGAGCTGACTCTGGACATGGCGGACTTTACTAGAGAGGAGTAACGCTCTGTGTCCACTTTGCTGTATGGGCTGTGTCTCTTTGGAGATTGTAACCCGTGATAGAAAGATAAATGCGTCACTAAGAAGTGGGAGGCACAATAACAAGGCTTTTGTGCAATAATACCCACAACAGAGGCATTTCTGACAGCGAACATTCTGGTAAACTTCCCACAACAACCCGGAAAACAAAACAAGAACAAAGAGTATATTATCCTTGTGTTGACACGTAAAAGTGCGAATAAACAGCTCAATTTGAGCTATATTAACTTAATTTTGAGGTAGTTTCGTTGTCAGCACTTGTCTCGACATGTCCTGAAGAAAAACCTTAAAAAAAAAAACAGTTTCCAAACGACGCGCTCGTTTTGTTGCACATTATTGTTTTGTGGGACTTGTAGTTCTGTACAGACATGTGACAATGGGATTTGCGATCTTAAAAACTACAAATCCCAGACATTATTGTCCGTCATCTAAATGTTTCCGTGCACGGATGTATATAGACCGTATATATGTTCATTATTTGTGTTTGTATTTTATTCAATGCCCCGACCTGTTTTTTAAACTATAATAATATATTTAATGTTTTTAATGAATTTTGTTTAAATGTCAACGCTTTTAATCTTAAACTAAGCAGTTCAATATGGAATATGATTGATTTGGGTTCAGACGAATCGCTGGACTTCTGAACTTGTCACTGTCCAGTCACATTGGGCCTGGGGCGGGACATTATCTTCCGTGATCGTCACCAAAATGAGAGTAGAAAAAATAGTTGACAGCTCTTCGTCAGGCATCTCTCCCGCAGCAGAGAGCTTCCTGGATTTTGTTTGCCTACTTTTGCTGTTGCCTCGCCTTTGTTATACATCCGATTTTGTGTAGCACCAGCATGACATCCACTTTAGACGAAAGCAATAAGGAAAAAGTAAGTTTTGTCTGTTTTTTACCATGCAAACTGCACCAAAATCAATACTTGTAGCTCCCGGTTAGCCAACACTGTTGCTGTTTAGCTAACTTATTGTAGCCTGTAGACCAAAACCCATGGCGGAATTTGAGAAATAAAATACTATGATTCAGCGCGAGATAAATTCATGAGGCTGAAAGTTAAGCCTTAATAATTCAAAGTATCTTGTAGATTGGCACGATATAAAGCTATAATAATCACGCTGTTGCTTTTACTCAAATGTGGCTGGAGACTTTCACGCCTTCTCAAATTGGTTGGGTCAGCTGACTTAAAATGATATGCCATTTGTCTAGTGTCCTATATTAAAGGCTGGACGGCAGTAGGCTAACTTGTAATAGCAGACACTGTGGAGTAACAACTATCTTATTAATTTCTGACAGAAAATTAAGGGGGAGATGTTTTTATTTTTTAATACAATACATTTTCTGATCTTGTTTTTTCTCTCCTAGATCCGTTCAGTTTCAGTGGACTTGAACAATGACACTTCACTTCTCATTGACATTCCCGATGCACTATGTGAAAGGGACAAAGTCAAGTTTACTGTCCATACAAAGGTAATGTATCTATTCTATGTAGAACAACTGCAGTTTCTTCACTCGGTATCCAAAGCGTAAAAGTGATTTTTTTCTTTTAGACGACACTGAGCACTTTCCAGAAGCCAGAGTTCTCAGTTCCCAGGCAGCATGAAGACTTTATCTGGCTACATGACACTTTGGTTGAGACAGAGGAATATGCCGGTCTCATTGTAAGTTGATTTGATCTAAATACTGTATGTGAATGTATAAACCTCATGCTTGTTTAAAATATGTACCCGTCTTTCTAAAAGATCCCACCTGCACCACCTAAGCCTGACTTTGAGGGCCCTCGTGAAAAGATGCATAAACTTGGAGAAGGTGAAGCGACTATGACAAAGGAGGAGTACACTAAAATGAAACAGGAACTGGAAGCGTAAGTACAGCACAGTTATAAGGAGACATATAATTTTACATACACCTAAGTTCCTCAATATTGTTTTATTTGTCTTTCAGTGAATACTTGGCTGTGTTCAAGAAAACTGTGCAAGTGCATGAAGTCTTCCTACAGAGACTCTCCTCGCATCCAGTTTTATGCAAAGACAGAAACTTCCAAATTTTCTTAGAGTACGACCAGGATGTAAGTCCCACATTAATGCTGACTTCACTTCCCTGGTTGTGATCTGGAAGCAGAGGAAATGGAGTTTACTGGAGAGTTGTGACATGTGCCCTCTGTCCTGCTATGATCAGCATTTATGGCCTAGGTCAATAGTAATGTGTGTTTGCTAATATCAAACCACCGCATGACTTTAAGACTTGACATGTATGTGTGAACAGCCTCTCTTTGCATGGATTATACAAATGGGTATAATGTTTTATTTCCTCTTTTGTCTGTAGCTTAGTGTAAGAAGAAAGAATGCGAAGGAAATGTTTGGAGGATTCTTCAAAAACATGGTCAAATCGGCAGATGAGGTCCTAATTTCAGGAATAAAGGTTTGTTGTCACAGCTTTGTCATTGCTGTATTACTTTCTTCAGAAACTATTGGTAACTGTGTGCATGTTTTTTTTTTTGTTTTTTTTCAGGAAGTTGATGGCTTATTGTCAAGAAGTCACATGCATTTTTGCGCTTATAACTTTATAATTCTGCTTGTGTAGAAGAAGAAGAAGTGTATTTTCACTGTAGACTCCACTGCCAAAGCTGAAAAAATGACCCGTTCACACCAAAGTAGTGCTTATATCTTATAATTATTCTAGTGTGTCCCACTGAATGTGCATTTAATTATTTTATGTGTTTCAACAGATATTGCTGATGACTACATTCGCATCTCTGCAACTTTAAACAGCATTTCAGCGGATGACAGTACAGCAAATAAAAAGTACGTTTGAACGTTTGAAGGACTGAATTATAGAGCATTGTAAATAAACACTAAATTACTGTTTTTATGTATTATTTAGGCACTTAGAGAAATTGTCTGACCTGTTTGAAAAACTACGAGTAAGTTTAATCTATATCTATATGCATGTATGTATGTATATTATATATACATATACGTGTGTGTGCATGTGCGTGTATCTATGAAGAAATTATATTTACCTTTGGTTTATGTGCTGAATTTGATTTGTTTTATTTCGTAGAAAGTGGAGGGACGTGTTGCCTCAGACCAGGAGCTGAAACTGACAGAGCTGCTTAGATATTACATGAGAGATATTCAGGCAGCCAAGGTGAGGATGAAAAGACTGAATCATAAATATAAACCTTAAGAACATAAAGACATTTACAAATGCTCACGAGTGTTTGCATAAAAGGGCGGGTGAAAACTTAAGCCCTCGTGGGTCTACGAGATTGTAACGTTAATTAGTCAATGTCTACTTCAAGCGCCCATGAAATCCGGGGCGGTCGTACTTCATAGCATAGGGAGTAGATTTTTTAAAATGGATAATTTAAATAGAACAAAAACAATGGTTCCAATCTTTAACTAAATATTGATTTATTTTTTACTTTTAATTTTATCTCTTGAACTTTGGTAACTCTGAACCTTGTTTATAGGACCTGTTGTATAGACGAGCCAGGGCTTTGGCCGATTATGAAAACTCTAACAAGGCTTTGGACAAGGCCAGACTGAAAGGCAAAGACATCCCCCAGGCTGAGGAGCACCAGCAACAGTGTCTGCAGAAATTTGACAAGCTCTCAGAGTCTGGAAAAAGAGGTTTGTGTCTTTTGATGTAATATTAAAACATATGAACGAACCACACAGTGTTTCAAGTGTATTTGTTTTCTCTAGAACTCACAAATTTCAAGGGCAGGCGTGTGGTGGCTTTTCGGAAAAACCTCATAGAGATGGCTGAACTTGAGATAAAACATGCCAAGGTGAGTGCGGAGCTGTCTCTTATCTGCCTGACAGCAAGACGATGTATAAATAGGCTGTTGGTGTCCTGCTCCTAGTAGTTTACTCAGTAGTGACAGACATGCTGTTTTGGTTTTAACATTTTATTACATTTTTTAAAGTTAAAAATAAAGTTTTCCCAAGTCCATCAGCTTATTAAAATTGACCCAAATTGCAACTGAAGGTTAAATGTTATTTTGGGTCAATCACTCAACATAGAAATGACAAGTAGTTTTATCCCAGAAGAAACCTACAAGGATCACATATTTAAAGCCTGAATTCTTCTATTCTAACAACAAGGCTAATGCATCTATCCCTAGAATGAATTGAAACTGGACCATTTTCTTTTCTTCCAAACCACACTGAATATGGGTGGATTGTTTTACCCGAAATTCATGCACAGTTATTTTTTTAAGGTCATCCCAATTACAATAACCAGAATATATTTTTGAAATCCAGATTGCCTCTAAATGTCTTTATTGATTAATTCTAAAAGACTGTAAGAGAATAGTAAGCAGAAAATGAAAGATATCATTTAATACTCCTGTTTGGAACATTATATTATCTTTTTCAGCTTTTTGTTTTGTTGTTTACAGTAGATGATATACTCAATATTTGAATTTCAACAAACAACTGTGAGACTACCCCTTGTGTCTCAGTAGTCGTGGTAGGCATCTCGATGTATGCATTTGGTGAAAGTGTGTCCAACTTGTCCTCGTCCTCAATCATATTCAGTAAACATATCAGTTTTCCTATCAGACATCGTGTTTGGGAGCTGTAGTTACCTTGACATGTTTCGGCTGCTTGCTCTTGGCCGCATTCAATCACAATGTCACAAGTTTGAGGAAGGATAGCAACCTGCAGCCAAAATATGTCAAGGTAAACACATTGTCTGCCTGGGAAAAGGGATTTATCTAACTAGGACAAGATAATATGGCAAAAAAATGATTAAAACATTTATTTTACTCATATTGATTTATTACAATTTCTTTTTGACACATACAATGGCTTTTATGATTAGAGACAGTTCATTTTATTCTTAAAGTCTGAATTCTTCCCTGCTCTGTAAAACTGTTGATTCAAAAGCCCCCAGATGATCATTGATCACTGGCAGTTTAAAATCATTAGATTTCAATTAATATTCATATGCCATATATTATATAATCAGTACCATTATATTTAAAAAACAGCGGAGGCATAACAAACCATGAGATCTATAAGAAAACACACAATTATGAAGCAAACACACACACACGTAGTTTTTCGTAGGCATATACACGTACTTATGCACACGCATGCACACGCCTGCACACGCACACACACACACACACACACACACGCAAAATGCACCCACTTTTACATACATTTTCTGTTGTATGTTTGGTATGTTG
>JACN01120453.1:0-17906 GCA_000787155.1 Scartelaos histophorus
TTTGTATATTTATGGAGAATTGTTGGGATAGAGCATCTCTTTAAATTTATTCTGTAAATTAACTTTAATTAATTACCGTCATATAGAATAAACTGCCCTCTAATCCATAGTATACAGTGGTACATGGGATCACAAGAGCCTAGATAAGAGAAGAACTGTTTTTAGACACATTATTGCTATGATTATACAATCTGTGTTCCTGGATTCTTCACTCTGTTACTAAACAAATGTGAAGATGCACCTACTGCACCCTATATTTCGCCTGTCTATTTTGTTATTCTGCAGATAAGGTTCCAGAAATCATGGACACATTTTTATGCAAATCACGACGGATGTCTTTGGGATTTGGTGGTGCACCTGTTTCACTGTTTACCGAATCACTAGAATATAGAATGAATTTACTGCTACTGCACAAGCCCTTTCATACTGGGGCTTCATTTCAATACAATTTCTCTGCATGTGTTGGACAAGCTGAAATTAGAGGCACAAAAGAAAGGTTCAAAATGACCTTGTAAAATGTATAAAAAGTAGCAGATTTGTGTATAATTTATTAATTTATCTAAATGTTACCTCATCACAGAAACATTTTAACCATGGATGGACAATGTATTAGTGCTAATATCGATATTGACTGTTTTGTGAGCATTATGTGGGGTTTATTACACATAACTACTTCAAATAGTACAACTATTTCAAATATTACTACTACTACTACTACTCAAACTACTACTACTCCTAATACTATTTCACATACAACAACTAATGCTCCAAGTCATATCATAGAAGCTTTATAACTAGGGATGGAAAATATATTGGCAGTAATATCAATACTGACCGACATGTTGGGTTTATCATACATTAGTCAAATACTAGTACTTCAAATACTTCAAATACTACTGCTACTGCTACTATGACTCCAACTACTCTCTCAAATGCTACTAATACTCCAAATCTTAGAAACATTATAACTAGAGATGGACAATACAAAGTTGTGAGGTTTATCATACATCAGTTTCTGTGGGCCCTAATAAGTAAGCTCAAATGTAAAAGAAAAGTCTGAAGTGTGTAGGCCTGGCAATAGATTTCAATTATCAACCACAACAACAAGATAAATATGAGTACATGTAGCAAATGAAACGTTCCATATCAGACCATTACTAATTAAATCAAATGGCCCTACATCCTGCAACAATTACATTAGCAGTTTTGCCGACGCAGGAACTCCCTCGTTCAATGAATCTTACAGAAAAATGTTCAGCATTATTTGCAATTTCCACGAGGTCTCTCATAAAAAGAAACAACTCCTGGCCCATTAGAATCCATATGGAAGCCACTTGTTAATTAAGGCAAGAAAGACCGAGTGCCTCCAGGCCTCTTTCATTAGTCAAAAGGTTGAAACTTAACAGACCTGGCGGCCCAGAAAAATGTGTCCCCTAATCAAGATCTACAACCTCTGTTTCTTAATAGACCCAAGCTTTACCAGTGGGTGATTTAAAGGTGCACTGTGTAACTTCTCTGGCACTGTGTAACTTTTCACTTGTCTCCATGGTGATGTTATTTCTTTTCCTGGGATGTTCCACAGTATGAAAAGATAAACTTCGTAATTGTGACCAGCATCACAACAGTGTCCATGGAGAACAAGGTGAACACAAGGCTCTATTCTTCCACCTCTGTTTCTGTCGGTGAAAAAATGGTCAATTCCCTCAACGTATCTCCTCTGGAAGGTCTTGGAGTATTTCCTCTGGAAGGTCTTGGAGTATTTCCTCTTGAAAGTCTTGGAGTATTTCCTCTTGAAGGTCTTGGAGTATTTCCTCTTGAAAGTCTTGGAGTATTTCCTTTGAAGGTCTTGGAGTATTTCCTCTTGAAGGTCTTGGAGTATTTCCTCTTGAAGGTCTTATGCCACATTTACTGTTACATAAGGTGTGAACAGCCTGTAGCATCTCAAATGTCCATAACTAACTATAATAAAGCTGTTTAAAACTTTTGCCAAGGCAACATACACGTTAAGTTGTAATACAAACTTATGACTATTTATAAGATAATCCAAGTTCCTTCCATCAATTCCTTGGCTTGTATTTGTGCCTCTTGTCTATTCCAACATTATAAATATAAATGCTCCCATTAGCTTTGGTCAATGTGTCTTGTAATCATAAAATCAATGGCCACAATTGGCTATTTCCAGCACTGCTTCTGTCTATAGAAAAATACAATCCAAGAAAAAATGTTTATTATACTATTGTGTGTGTGTGTGTGTGTGTGTGTGTGTGTGTGTGTGTGTGTGTGTGTGTGTGTGTGTGTGTGTGTGTGTGTGTGTGTGTGTGTGTGTGTGTGTGTGTGTGTGTGTGTGTGTGTGTGTGTGTGTGTGTGTGTGTGTGTGTGTGTGTGTGTACAATTACACAATTGATCTAACGTTTTTAAAAAGTAATTTATAGAAACAATCTAAAGTGAGAAAAATCTGGTTGTGTTTCCGTAAGAGTCCATCAGTAAAACCACAAACAACAACTGTTCATCTCCGGTCAACAGCTACATCCATTGCTACATCCATTACACGGGAAGATTCTCCATAAAAATCGTTAAGAGAAACCAATTATCATGTTACCGATTATGTGCTAAAAGGCCTCCCATGGCCCAGACTCGACACTGTACATCTCTGTCTGTTTTACCACCGTGTGTTGGATGTGATTGTTTCTGCCTCTCACTGAAATGAATCGTCTTCATTTAGTGGGTCGATACTTCTGCTAATGGCTCCTGTGAACTCCAGTCATCAGCTGATTGGGCTGCTATCTGAATCAATGGAGAGTCTCTCTTTGATCAGTTCATGTTCAACAGTCTAATACCTGATTGTGAATGGGCCACAAACTACATTCAATTGATCGTATTTTGATTGGTGAAAACTTGTCTAATTTTGATTGAATATATCACTGAAGATGACTTATTCATATTGTATTCTGGTATTAAGAGCCCATATTAATCTATTTCCTGACATTTGTTATAAGAACAAAAGTAGTTACTTGGAGTATTTCCTCTTGAAGGTCTTAGAGTATTTCCTCTTGAAGGTCTTGGAGTATTTCCTCTTGAAGGTCTTGGAGTATTTCCTCTTGAAGGTAGGAAATACTTGAAACTATCACTTTATGACATAGAACAGTATCGCTAGTCTCATGGAGAAGTTATTGCTTTGCCTAAAATGTTCCACAGTAAGGCATTACACTTATCTGCATTTATTATTTACTCAATTGCAGTTTCATCTGAGGCATGTAAGGCAATAACTTCCCCCACAGCAAAAAGTTGCACTGTACAACTTCAAAGCTGAGATTAGAAATGCTCAGTAGCTTTTATAGTGTTGCTTAATTATAGGACACAACTAAAAACGCTTCTGGACTGTCTTGTGCCAACTGTAACTGCTTTATTTTTGTTCAGATTGCAGTCTTCAGGTCTGCTCCATTTCCGGGGGTAACCACACATTCGGGCTGAGTGCTGTGAGGGGAAGCCGACGGCAGCCTTTTATACTCAGAGCCTCTGGAGGGCTGCTATTATTTGAGCACCTGCTGTATCGTCCGTGGCAGTTATCAGTGCAAATCCAGCCTCCTCTAAGTGCTTCCTCCAAAGGTCAACTGTCTTTTGTTTGCTCAACGAGAGGATCGCTCAGACAGGAGTACGAAAATCACCACTGCCATAATATGAGATGAAGACAGCTTTAATCACTGCAGAGAAAGTGATAATAATAGAGTTGTCATGTACAGCCTGAGATTATTTATTCAAAAGAAGTGCCACAATGAAGAGTTAATGTGTTTTATTTACGTCACTTCTCATATTGTTAGAGCTGATTGTTGCAAGACCCACAAGCCACATCTTGTTAGCAAACTCCACGCTACTACTAAGATTAACGCCATTCTGTGTAACATTCACGTCAAAGCAATTGCATCTCCGTGGGGACAGATATAGGAGGCCAAGGCGTACTCTCCATCAAATAAAAGAGCTCCACTGCCATACAAAGTACATTTCACTGGGACAGGAAGTCAATTAGCTTATTTTTAAACCCTATTATCACCATTAGATATAAATTATTACTCAGTGGGGCAAGGCAAGGCACATTTATTTGTATAGTACACAAAGTAATTCAAAGTAATGGCTAAATACCTTTCACCTCTTGTTCTCTAATTATCCTGCAAGCAATTTAATAACAGAGACTTAAAGGTGCTGTACCTGATGTTTACAGTCTTAAAAATGAACTTGATCTGTTTTTAACTGTTTGGGGCAATCTGTGCAGCCCCTCTGACCACCACCATCACTCACACATCATTTCCATACTAGGCAATATGAGTGAAGTGCCTTGCCTAAGGACACGCCAGGTTTTGTGACTGGTGCCCCCCTGTGGCAGCTGATTTTCCCAGAGGTTTCCCGTCCTTGTACCATCCAGAGCCGGCCATGCTTATCTTCTGAGATCTGACAGGATCAGGCTTTGACAAGCTGGTATGGCCACAGAAGCTGGTGGCCACATTGGCCAATAAAACACTTATAATTAGATGCATTTTTAAAAAAAATCTCTTTAAACTTCTTAAAAATGTGTCTGTATCAAGGCAAGACAAATTATACATGAATACATGAAATAAATCAGGTATAAGACTTTTGCTCTAAAAATATGTTTTTTTCCAAAAAGGCAGTGATCAACTCAACAGTGATACTGCAGTATTTAACAGAACAGTCATGCGTCAAGCTATTAGCACAAACCATTCCCCTCTTCACAGCGAGCAAGGCCACCTCTTTGGCTGAAACAGTAAACAGTAATTCAGGAAAAAATCCATTAAAGCAGAGGCTCCACCGGCCACACTTCAGGCCTCTGTGACCACAGTGGAGTAGTGGCAGGTGCCTGGGCAAAAAAAAAGGCTTTTGTCAACTAAACAATGGAGCTCTTTGATCAGATATGGTGCTGTGCATACCAACAGGCAGAGGCTTCAGCAGGTAAAGGCTGTGAAGAACTAGGAGATGTCTTCATGGAAATGTTGTTGTAATGTTCCACAGTGTGGTATTAGAGGGCTCATATTACACTACTTTCTGATTTGTTTTGCTCATTGAAAACATACCTGGAGTTGTGTTTCATTCACACGTTTAACACACAAACCCTGTATATTTAGACTGAGTTCTTCTCTTTGAAAGCTCAGACTGAAAACACCCTCTCCACTCGCTTGTGGAGAAATCATGTGATAATACAGGAAGTGCTCCACTGTGTTTCTAAACTCCATACACCTGCACAAGAATCATTTGGATAATTTCAGATCTGGAACTGCACATCTCTACTGAACTAAAGGAAAAAAGGTAGGAAAAATGTACCACTTCATGACATCACAAGGTGGCACAGAGCATTTTGAGCTGTGGAGCTGTAGACAGACTCGTAAATCAGGATTACTCAAATATGTGTAAATGAAACCTAACACAACTTCAGGTATGTTTTTATGAGTTAACAACATTCTAACGTCTATGGCTCAAAACTCATAGGAGTTAATTTTGTGAAATATATGACCTTAAAACATACCTGTATCAACTTATTGCACCACTATCAGCTCATCAGTTCATGTCCTAAAAATACCCTGAAAAGCTTTGTAGACTTTATACAGAATTGTTTTTATTGAGGATAAAATACCTACACATTCACATTTACTCAGAGCAAATATCTGCTAACTGAGGATCTCAAGGCCAGTTTGCTTGTGGATGAGTGGGGTGTTGTTTCTCTGCTACATCTAACGCGTGTTGAGTAAAATCATTTGTATTGGATAAAAAAAGCATTTTTCAATCTCCAACTGATGTCCAGTGTAGAGAGGAGGCTGAAGGCAAGACTAGAACCAAACCACCACCAGCTGCTTTATGACGTCTCTTTGTAATGCAAGTCTTAATAGAATTCATAATCACACACAAAGAGACCAAATTTCTGAGTGAGACAGATTTTGTCTTTTGTGCTTTTGTGATGCGTTCAATGACAGCTCGAAATTTTTTCTCTCACACAATCGGTGACAACACAGTGGATAATACTTAAGAGTGATGACTGAAGTCTAGCGATGCTTTTAGAGCAGTCATCAAAAACAAATTTCAAGTTCATTTAGCATGAGTTTTCACAGCAGATTCAGCCAAACCAGGCCTGAGACTGACTGCATTGTGTTTATCTATGGCTAGACAGATATAATCATAATAAAATACTAATATATTAAATCAATTATATTTAAAAGGCCCATATTATGATATTTTCTGACCTGTAATATTTTTTTTTCTCATAAAAAACGCAGAGTGTATTGTTTAATTCACATGTTTAACACATAAGCCTGCATATTTAGGTAGTTCTGTTCTCTCAAACATAAAACACACTGTTCCACCTTGATTCCACCAGAGTCAATTGGATAATTTCAGATTTGGAACTACTCAACTAAAGCTAAAATGCAGCTGTTAACTTGAAAACTACTTCCACATGACATCACAAGGTGGAACAGAGCATTTTGAGCTTTGGAGATGCACAGAGACTAATAATACATGGTTACTCAAACATATAAAATGCAGCAAAATGCAACTCTAGGTATGCTTTTTGATGAGGTAGCAACATTCTATCATGACTAAAAGCTCACAAGAGTTAAATCTGTGTAATATAGGACCTTTAATAGTGAAAAGTGAAATGCTGTTCTTTTTTTATTCACAGTATCACCACGTAGCTCCATTTTGCACATATGAAAAACATGTCTTTGGTTGTATTCACACATTATGTTGCGTGTCAGTATGTTATAAACAGTTGGTGTCTGCATATATGAGGTGTGAAGAGCCGTGTTGATCTGGTGCCATATGGTCTCATGTGATCGGTGCTGTCTCAGTTACAAGTCTGTGAATGATCAGTATGTGCTTTTCACCAGTCAATAGATTGAAGCCTGTCTGTAATGATGCTCTGGAAAAGAGAAAGATTCGGATCCCACCACTATACGGTCAAAGGTCAGTACAGTCAGTGCCTGTCCCAGGCCTGGATAAATGAAAAGAGTTATTTAAAGAGCCATATTATTCTATATATATATTCTGAGAGCGCCTCACACCTCATGTTGTGCTTTGTTTCATTCACACATTTGTAGCACACAAATCCTATCCTAGGATATAGAATCTCATATAGAATCCTATATCCTATATAAATTCTAAATCCCACATTTAAGATTAGATTTTCTCTCAAATGAAAAACTCTGTGTTCTACCTCGTGATGTCATGTAATACAGAAAGTGCTCCACTGTGTTTTTAAACTCCATATACCTTCACTAAAATCATTTGGATAATGTCAGCCCTGAGATTGCCAGTCTGTGTTGAACTAAATGTAGCTGTTACTTGAAAAAACCCACTTCATGACATCACAAAGTGGAGCAGAGCATTTTGAGCTTTGGAGATGTAAACAGACAAATGATAAAGAGTTACTCAAACATTTTAATTAATCATTGTATTTACATAGTGCCTTTTAAAACACCCAAAGCCCTTTTCAGTTCATTGTTCATTCACTTCGAACTCAGTGATGGGAAGTTACTGTAGAAGCCACAGCTGCCCTGAGGCAGACTTATGGAATCTGCACCAGTGGTCCCTCAGACTACCACCAGCACTCATGTACACTCCACTTTCTTACTAGGCAATGTAGGTGAAGTGTCTTGCCTAAAGACACAACAGTTTTTTGCCACTGGTGCCCCACTGTGGCCCTGGTGTTCCCAGTCTCCCATCCAAGTATCACTCAGGCCTTGTTTAGTTTATGAGATCTGATGAGATTAGGCTTTGACAAGCCGCTGTGGCCATAAACATGAACAGTGTGAATGAAACAAAACACTACTCCAGGTTTGTTTCCTGCATCTTCAATTACATGTATTTTTACTGTGAGCGGACTGACCTCTCCACAGATTCAACCTGTTGCGTCACTTGCTTGACTCCATGGAGATAATCCTATAGGTAAGATTAAGTCACACTGTGTAACATTCAAGGAAAGCAACAACATGTCCATACAGACAGGTGGTCAAGGCATAACCATCAGAAGAGGAAGCCTGTTTGCTTATTTTAAATCCTATTTACCCATCACCATTACATGTAAATTATTACTCAATAAGGCATGGCAAGGCACATGTATTTGTACTGCACACAAAGTAATTCAAAGTAATGGCTGGACACATTTTTTCTCTTGTTCTCTGCATTAAAAAACATATAATTGAAACCACTGCAATAGCCCTGCCCATCAGCGCTGGAACATGACGTTTGTAGCATGATGAGGAAGTAATGGCTGCTCAATAAAAACATCAAAAAGTCATTAGGGGCTATTTCACTTAATGTGACGGGGCTTGCTATTAAGGGATGCAATAACACTGTAATCAAACGCACCATGGAAGAGAGAGCAGTGAAATTACCATGACGCTTTGTTTTTCTTAACATCGTTTGGTTTGGAAATAGCAGCCATAACTTGATTCATGAAATAGGTCTACAGATGGAGTGTACAATTTAGGCTGGCATCGTTTGGAAAAGCTTTGAGGGTGCAACACAAATACTTTTCCATATTATTTGCACCACTGGCCACTTTGTAAAACTGAATAAACCTTAAAATGTATGAGGCAACATTAAGGTATGGCAAAATGCTCCAAAAGTATGATATACAGCCAATATCTTCTTGTTGTATTCATAGTTCAAGGGCCCATATTGTGCTATTTTTAGAGCTGTTATAATATTGTTTCATCATCAAAAAATACCTGAAGCTTTGTTTTGTTTCATTCACTCATGTTTAACACACAAGTCCTGCAAATTAAATCTAAGCCCTTCTCTCAAACAAAAAAAACACATTTGATTCCATGTGGCAATACAGGAAGTGCTCCATTGTATTTTTAAGATCCAGACACATTCACTAGAATCATTTGGAAAATTTAAACTCTTGAATTGACGACCTCCACTGAAGTAAAGATAAAAGCTGTTCACAAGTTGGAACGGAGCATTTTGAGCTCTGAAGACGTAGACAACAATGGGTTATTCAAACATGAACGTGGGAAAGAAATAAAACACAACTCAAGGTAAGTTTGTGATGAGGTAATAACATTCCAACATGGCTTAACATTCACAAGAGTCAATTTTGGGTAATATAAGACTTTACGTCTCTCAGGACTTGAATGTAGCTCATTTCAATGTTTTACAAAAGAGAAACACTGCCATCCAGTGACAAAATGACATCAATACAAAATGTGACCTTAATGGTTATGTAACTTCTCTGGTGATGGGGCCCCTTGTCTTCACAGGAATGTTCTACACTGGTATTAAACTTATCTGTCTTGCATTCACACTGGTATTAAACTTAAACTGGTATTAAACTTATCTGTCTTGCATTTGTTCAATCGCAGTGTTTTTATTGCTTAAACATAAGTTAATTCTTTCTATGGGGTCAACTCTCCACAGATCTGACCTGTAACCTGGGCTGATCACCTGCTTGGCTCTATGCATGACCTGCATAATGCCATAGTGTGGAACATTCAAGGCAAAGACTCGTCCATAGACAAGCAGACACACCTCCACCAGTCACATAAGTACATCAAGTTGCCAGTATAATTAATATGATTTAATATGCAACAAAATTACTGATGTTTATTGTGATTTGAAAATAAAAAAGCCAAAGCATATTGAGGCAAAATCAGAGTGACAAAGAGGTTACACTGATAATATGAATTATAAATACATCTTAAGGTGGTTTAAATTGTAGAGTTAGGTTCTATTCTCAGGGGTGCCACAAAGTATTCTCATAATTCATTGCCTATACTTCGTCAAATTACTCTGTACTATTACTACTATTACAATATATATGAATATTCTTGTGGACCTAAAACAAGTAACTTTTTGGGACAACGGGTATTTTATTTATGTGTTTATTTACTGGATACTGCTGATCGTGTCTGTTGAAATCAAAATAAATGTCAATTCTAGCCACAAAACTGTGTATCCTCATTAAATACAAGGTTGATGACTTTTGTTCAAATACACTGGAAAACCCGGTGGATCTGCCCACGTGAATTTGCTGCCATCGTGTGGCTGTTCCTGGTTTTAGCAGGTTTGTTGTCTGAGTCCATTTCCCATGTGTTTGTTTCCCTCCTAAAAACACATCTTAATGACGCTGCAGCGGCGTTTCCATTGCTTTGATACAAAGGCGCAAAACAAAAACAGGTCTGCAAATTGTAATCAGATAGTCCAGATTAAATGCAAACGTTAGTGGAAAGTCATTGCTATTTTACAAAATTCCTCAAAGACAAAGTCCAGGGTTGCGTTTATCACGAATAGCCCGGAGGAAATAAGTGTTTTCTGTCAGCTTTTTCAAATCATTTTACTACAAAAAATGTTCTTTCTTTGATAGATAAATAAAATATATATACCTCAGACACAGACCACCTCATCACTAATTTTCCGGATGAAATAAAAAGACTAGGGGAGTTTTGAGGTCAGAAAGGGACGGAAAAGTCATAGTTTTAACAACGAACACAAAAGTGCGATATATCGTTATACAGAAGAAATACTGACATGCACGTGCGAAGAATTGCATTACTTATTTACCTATTTATTATGAGATTATGCCATTTAAGTTTCTTTCTTCAAATATTCAAGTACATCTACAGACTAAGTAACTTAAATAAAATGTTAAACATAATAAGTTATTTTCTAATACGCAGGACATTGTGCGCACATGAGTAAAAACTGGAATAAACCAAAACCCTGTTGGTCACCTATAGGCCACTGCTTCCATTCCCCTTGAATTAAATCTAGTGGGTGATGTTAAATTATCACGGAGTAGACGTAATGCTGAAAAATACTAAAATGTCAAAGTGTGAGCTCCTATTTGTGAGCCTGAAGAGTTGCTTGGTCCCCGCGTGGTTCCCGCACCGTGGTCCTGTGGTTCAGAAAAAACAACATAAAAACTGATTATTTATGCATTTATTTATTGCAAATCAAGCTTGGGTCTAACCATAATTAAAAATGGGTACATTACAAAATATTCCAGTTTGAATATTATTTAAAAAGTCAATGTGTATTTTATGGTTTGGTGCAGGCTGATTTAAAAAACATCTTATATGTAGACTGAATATGTATTGTTATATTTTATTATAAAGTCACTAATACTGTGCCTTAAAACAACTGAAATAGAAAATATGTCACAATAACCAAATTTGAGTTAATTCCGCGCGTGCAAGGGCCGTATCTCGCAACAAAAACGCGCAGATTTTATTTTATTTTATTTATTTTTTTTAGGAGAAGGTCAATAATTATCCATAAACTTTGGGCTTAATTAAAACATTACTTCTGTTCAGACTTCAGAATAGTGCAGTATGGATGAATGCCACACTGATGCTGTGAAAGAACCGTAATCCAAAAGTGTAACCGCGCTTGTCACGCAGCAGCCTGTCTGTGCGTAACCGTCTGTGCGTAACCGTCTGTGCGCTGCTCCACTCTGAGCCCGTGCGCCCGCTGTGCTCTGGGCCCATGATTTATTGAAGGCTATGGAGACGGTGTATAAGCTAATACGACAGAAGTGCTTTGACCTGGGGCCAGTGCACTCGCCACAACCTCTCGTCTCCTCCGCTTCTTTCTCACGCAATTCCACCACGTTCCCATTGGTTCTTTCCGCTTCACCATCAGCTCATGGAGAATATTTGGATATTTTTAGTGTGGGGCTCACGTAGAGACTTCACATGGATTGCTCAGGACTTCTCTCAACTCTTATGTCAAGTTGAAGATAAAAACATGTAATGAGCTCAGGTCTGACCCGTGTTCCAGGAAGGACTGGAGACATTAGCGTTATTAGCGGGAGGCTGATGTTTTAGCATTGATCTGATGTCCCATAAGCCGAGGCCTCATCCTGGAGCAGGGGCCTGGAATCCATCACCAGGGCTGCTCCGGCCCCCAAGGGTCACTGTACTTCCTGTGTGTGAGGGGCAGTCTACCTGATGCCTACTTCACTGTCTGCTCTTACGCATGGATCATTTAGATGTTTATGGTGTTTGTGGATCTGCACTATTTTGCTTTTGACGCATCATTTGTTTGATCGTAAAGTAAAAGAAGTAGACCTAAAATAAACCTAAAAGCGGTCGAGTTGTTAAGAAAAAGTTCTACATGACAGTTTTAATTGTTGAAAACTGGTACACAAACAGAGGCATTTTATAATAGTTTATAGATAAAATTATTAAAGGGATATCGCAGATTTGTTTAGTTCAAGTTTAGCACTAATTGAAACTGGCATTTTTCTTTACAGCTATTCTTTGTTTAGTCTTAATTAGGAACATTTAACCTATTTATTCAACAAAACAAATATTGCATTTAAATTTCAACAGATTTTTCAGATTATTGTAGTGCTTTAAGCTAAAATTGGGATAAAGTTTGAGACCCAACTTTGTCTTGAGAATGAATAACTATTTTAAGTCTTGATCAGATCAGAGATTTAGTCCATTTTAGTCACGTCTTGAACTTTTAGTCAAATCTTGAACTTGAAAATCCAACAAACTTTACAGCATTTGTGGTAAAAGGTTTGAGAGCAGTGGCACTTCAGGGTTACTAAGGACATGAGTCCATTTGATGATGTCTCGTCCCCCTCTGCGCTGATCTGACAAACCAGCTCCAACAGGGGTTAATTTGCCGCGCAAGGGTTAAACAAACAGGCATTAATAGTTTATTCCACAATGGACGCTAATGCTTTTGAGCTCTTTTCAGCAACATAAAATCTCACTAATGCAACTTTGTCAACAGGAGTGAGTAAGTGAAGCGTTTCTAAATGTGCTTAATAAACTTATAGTATTTTGTGGTTCTTTTGGACACAAGCTGCCTGTGGGCGCACTGGGGTGAGGGCTAATGGGGATTAAGCAGCAGAAGTATGTGTCACATTGAATGCTTGTAATCTGGAGTGTTCTTTTTGTTGTTACGGAGCAGCTATAAAACGCAGATTAAGAAGGAGGGTTAATACGGTCCACGGGCGATGTTTTCACGCTGGTGCCACGGCGGCCAGTTTGACATCGCCTCTCTGGGATGTCCCTCTGTGCAGGCTTCATCTTCACGAGGTGGTCAAGACATGGGCGAAAGGCGGACTGGGGAAAATATTGAGCTCAGTGTTGCGTAAAAAGAGGCCGTTCTGGTCGGCTGCTCCTATGCGGGACACTGGGAGACACCATTGCATTGTGGGTCGTGGCCTTGACCTCTGCAGCTTGCGGTGCTCTGTTGAAGCTGTTGTGATGTGAAGGATTCCCTGTGCACTCTCACATTTCACACGACAAACAAATACATTACTGAGCCTTAATCTGGATGATGGGAACTATGGCTTGTTATATGCACATTATGTTTCCAAGAGACAAATATGTTTGAAAAAAATCCACAAAAGGACAATATTACCTCAACTCTTATTTTTTGTATTTATTAATTAATAATAATAATAATACAAATACATTTGCGTCATACTACACAACTTAAAACAAAAATGTACGTATTGTAGTGTAATTATATGTTTCAAATGTAGCCTAAATATTACCAGGGAAAATTATGTTTGTATGTTAAATGTTAAATGTTAAATGTGCCACATATATATATATCCTACTCACTACTGCAATGAGTGAGTAGGAGATAAATAAATAAATATAAATAAAACTGCTGTTTTTGCCAAAAACCTATGAGATAATTTCTGCGTCTCTTTACTCACAAAACTTGTTTGAATCTTTGTTTGTGAAAAAAACAGATAAGAAATCTTAATCTTCGCGATAACAAACAGCCCAGATGTTTCATTTTATACAGAATTTGACACAAAATGCTCTTCTGGGAGGCTTTCTTGCAGACTAGCACTTAAAAGGCAATTCTTATGGGGCTACGAATGAACAAATGTATACAGCGGCTGTCACTAATGCTGAATGAAATGTGCACTAATGAGTTTTAATCCAAGTCCAACAGAGCCACAGTATTAGACTGATGACTATTATTACAAAGAGGCTTTTGTTCACTCCCGTAGGTGCCACAAAAAGTTATAAAAATTGATGACTTAAATAAATAACAAACATTTCCTTTCCTTTTTGTAGTTTTAGAGTTGATCAGAGAGAGTTATATTCAATGAGGCTCATGCCACTGGAATGTTCAGAGCATTTCTCCAAGGCTTCTTACACATGAAAGTAAGCTTTTCATAGTGTTTCAATCCTATTACTTTTCTAAATGCAGAGCTGGGCTCCTTCACTGTTCAAATGTGACCAACATTTCAGCTTCACTCATTTACTCGTGTTAATCTGAGGCAAGCTCTCACCTCACATGCCCTCGGGGCCATATTCAAAAGGCTTTGGGCTCCATTTCTGCAATATCAAGTACAACACATACAGACATATTTGTACAAATCACACAACTATATTACAATCACAACATCATTTAAAGCAACACTGTGTAATTTGGAGGTGACATGTCACCTGTACCTCCATGGACATAAAACTAGAAAAAAACCCAAAACTTTTCCAGTGGAAAAAAAACTGACAAAAAATATGCTTCACTTGTACAACTGAAATGTTAGTTTTACATAGTGGGACTTTAAACAGTATTTTAGGGCGTTCAATTCTATAATAGCAAAAGTATGCGGTGCATGTGGTTTCTTTATTGCCATGATATATAATGACCATATTTATATATTATTTGACCAAACAGTTGGTGTTCTGCTCTGCTTTAGCGCTGTGTGTGCATAAACAGATGTAGCCAATAGGCGGTAGTGTGCTATTCCTCATGAAGCGACTCCATCGCAGCCCTAAGGACAACAGTGCGTGTCCGCGCTGCCGGAGTCTGCCTGACCTAAATACAGCATCCCTCGCTCCCGCAGGCAGCCTGAGCAGACTACAAGAGCGGCTCGGGACGAGAAGACGTCTAGTTTTCAAGTAAATCTCATCGCTTCCTGGCTGCACTTGAACCCACCTCGAGTTATTGTGTGGATTAGAGCGAAGTGGGGCTGTGGTACGGAGGGCGACGGGATGGTTTGTGCAGAGGAGAGGGCACTACGGGCTGAAAACAAGACACGTTCGCTGGATTACGCGTTATTTTAGACGTCAAACGTTTGTAAAGTGTACACCGTGGACACTACGCTCAAGATGCTTGACAACACTGTGCCAAGAGCGAAGCTTGGTCCTTCACCAAAAGCAACATCGTTCTTCATTGAAAATCTGTTGGCTACTTCGGTCGAAAAGCGCGAGGGGCGTTCGGAGAGCGCGGCGCACAAGTGTGTGGAAAACAGCGCAGGAAACATCCTGGAGAAGCACCCAAACAGTCTGGAGGAACGAGGGCTCCACGACACTTCACCCAGCGCCCGCGGGACTGAAATAAGTAAGAAACCATTTGTTTTTCATACTTATTGGTCTATTCCTGTTCAGTCTTTTGGCTTAGTTTATACTTTTTATCTTTTGGATAACCTGGATTAGGACGACCTCTTCTAGTATTCCTATTCAACGAAACTAACGAATGATAAATGTAATATTTTTAAAACATGAAACAGGGCACAATGTGATATGCAGTAGGGCCACGCTTGGTGCGTAAAAGCCACATAAGCGCAAGTAGCGTCCCTGCCCACGTGGTAAATGCACGTTTTAGTGTTCCCCGGTCGTGCGTAAAAGTCTCACCATGAGACAATCCGTGAGATGCCCACATCTGATCTACTCTCCACAAACAAATGACTTTTTTAGATTCCAAGTCTAATTGCTCCGTGTTCCGTCGCAGGTCCTGCGTATCAGGATAGCGAGGATGGGGACGGGGGAAGTCCGAGTACGGGCCACACGGAGGACAGCGACAGTCCAGAGGAGAAAGGAGAGCGAGAGGACGGAGAGGAAGAGGAGAGCACAGGTAAGAAAAGTCCTCAGATGTACGCTGTACTTTCATGTAAAAACGACTCCTTATGCGCTTCATTGTTAAAGCTGATCAATTCTATATGAGTGTTATATGATATGATAATATAATGTATTTAGTCTGTGTGTTATTGATAACATTGTGCTAAATAAAAATCCTAAGACTTATTATTAAGTATTAGGTGTCATCCTATAGTACTGCACTTTACAATTTGGTGCATTACTCCACAGTAAGAGCCCTCAACCTTGAAGTCATTATGGACATAACGATTCACTTTAGTGCAAAGAGCCTTTACATGTGTTATTGTTATAATGATTAGACTTATTTGTAGCCATTATTCATCTGGATCAGTTGAAGTTGATTAAATAAATGTATCATTGCCAAGTAACAATGAAATGCTGTTTATTTACAATTATTATAACAAGATAACACACTGCTAGTGGAGTGAACATTTCATGAGGCTCTTTCAGCTTTGCCAAGTTAGTGGCAAAATTCACATTTGTCGAGTTGACAGGATAAAATTTTCTTTTACACTGACGTCTGAGATATTACAGACACTTAAACTCTATATGGTAAAATACAAAAGTACATACATAAACATTGGGCTCTCTCTTGTAGGCGGTGTAAAGCTGGCGAGGAAGAAGAAGACACGTACAGTCTTTAGCCGTAGCCAGGTGTTCCAGCTGGAGTCGACCTTTGACCTGAAGCGGTACCTGAGCAGTGCTGAGCGGGCCGGACTCGCCGCCACACTGCAGCTCACAGAGACTCAGGTCAAGATCTGGTTCCAAAATCGGAGGAACAAGTGGAAGAGACAGATGGCAGCCGACATGGAGGCCAGTGCCACAGTGCCCTTCTCCACTCAGAGAATCGTCAGAGTCCCTGTGCTGTACCACGACAACAGCCCCACACTGTCAGCGGGACTGGCCTTCTCCAGCTCCCTCCACTACCCCCTGAGCAGCCCCTTCACATCCCCAGTGTCCTACATCTCACCACAGACTGGCCTTGTCTGATCTGAAGGGACTAAGGCAGAACTAGAGTTGGCACCAGATTTCTATAATTTTTTATAAGCTATAAATCCTTTTCACAAGTAGAGCTCTATTTTCAGATGTCTATTATTGTATGATGTGGAGTGTTAAAGATTGAGATGTTTATACTTTTTATTAGCATGTCGGGAGATAGAAATAGTTAAAAAATAATAATTTACTTTTTGTACACTGATGTGACAATAAAGTCTATGCACAAACAGCTTTGGGGTGTTTTAAATATGGCTACTTTCCCACTGTACTGGTATTGCGCAGCTTTATGGTGAAATAACAAGGCGTTGCTGTCCCTGTGACGTCATGAGCACCCTAAGGAGCATTATGGCTATAGCATGCACCGTAAGCCACATCCCGCCCTCATCTGCCCCCAGCGTCCCACCAATCAAGAGGCGCGGAACAGTTGTGTTTGGACCGCGCGCAGTGCGCCTCTGTAGTCACAAACAAGGAGCGATGGTGCTCGGAGTGCGAGGACAACAAGGAGCTCGGGGACTGACGCAGGTGCTGATGCGATGCCCGGGAACATGAGCAAAGAGCTCACGTTCACCATCGACCACATCCTTAATCTAAAACAGCGCGAGAGGAAAAATGTGTGTGCGGACACGGAGGTTCAGAAACTGGACTGCAGCGCCAAGGAGAAAGGTGACTCTTCAGTTTGTTTAATTTATTATTATTATCTTATTTTATTATTTGTTTGTTTGTTTTGTATTTAAGAATTTACTTCATATGCTGTGGTACTTTTTAATTAGGTCAGTTTATTAGTTAGGCTACAGCACAAACGTTCTTTCTTTCTGTCCAAATACAGCAAAGACGGAGTGCACTTCTTCGAGTCCTGGGACAGAGAGGCCCGAGGTGCAGCGGGCCCCGGTGGAGCCCAAAGCTCCGGTGAAGAAGAAGACGCGAACCATCTTCTCAAAGCGGCAGATCTTCCAGCTGGAGGCCACGTTTGACCTGAAGCGGTACCTGAGCAGCTCCGAGCGCGCCTGCCTTGCGAGCTCCCTCCAGCTCACAGAGACACAG
>JACN01115463.1:0-10165 GCA_000787155.1 Scartelaos histophorus
TTGCCTCTCCACAGATCTGACCTGGGATGCAGTTGTTTCCCTTGAGAGAGACAGGTTTAATCTCCACTGCGAAACATTCTAGACAAACAATACCATTTCCATGAAGACAAGCAGGTGACGGACTCTCCACCAGAAAAGTTGCACATGTTTATATGCAATACAAAAATCTGTGATTGAAGGACAATAACTTATGTGTTTGCTGATCCTGAATGAATGAGTTCACCTACAGACTCTGCTATCCCAGTAAAAATCACAGGTTTAAGGTACATGCATTTTAGAAACCAAATGAGGTCAGAATTTCAGTTTGCTTTTCCACATATAAAGACAGTGTTTGACTTCTTGCTCTTCTTTGTCTCGGTACCTTTCACTTGCTGTATCTCTTTTGACTGAACAGAAGGCAGGCTGTGTTTATATCTCTGGTCTACCACACAAAAGTTTCCACCTCTCTAACGAGCAGTGCATCATGAAACTGCAAGAATGGTGTGGTTAGCCAAGAGAAAGCCTTCCCTTGTTTTCTACTGTCAAATCTCTTCAGTAACTTGCTTCAGTAACTGCTACTAAGCCTGACACAACATGAACAAGTCCTCTACATTCCCTAGGAAGACTGAGGAGTCTAAGTGTTGTTGCTTCCAAAAAGCAGGTTGTCAAGACCTCTGTTCTGACTGCCACCCAGACACATCAAGATCAAAGCATCCGTTCCTCATGGTTTCTTGTGCCATACTGGAGATTTTTTTCTTGTCCATAGAACACACAACTGCTCTTGCCCTGAGCCTTCACCTTGGTGTGGTTTATCATGGCGAACTCTACCATGGGGCAATCAATACTTTTGTGTAAAATGAACAAAATCTAAAATAATGCCATACAGAAAAGCATAACATGTCTTAATATGTCTGAAGTACCAGCAAAAGCAATGGTGTTCAAAAGTCACAACTCACACTGTTTTTTCTATAGACTTTTTAAGAAATTCAAATATTAAGAGTTCAGAGATATTGTGAAGGCTAAACAGATATGTGTTAACTAATATCCATGACTTTTAAATCCAAAAAGGCTATATAACATCTAAGATTATGATTCTTTTAATAACATTGCAGTTTATAAAGTTATAAAGTTATAGATATAGATATAGATAGATAGATAGATAGATAGATAGATAGATAGATAGATAGATAGATAGATATAGATATAGATATAGATAGTTCTAGATTATAATGAGCACATGCAAGACATCTTTATAAATGGGCGAATATGTGTAAAAGACACGCTGCACCCAATCAGCAACACTGCATCATTTTGTATCATCCAATCAGAAAGTGCCACTCTCACCTATATATCCTTGCCCTGCCCACATCCACTCAAAAAGCCCTCAGACCCGTGACAATGGTGATCTTGAACGCTGTCATCATCACTGTGCTCTGGACTCTGTGTAAGTACGAGGAACACTGCACAGCTAACCAGATCTTTTCATACACTTGTGTGCAACATTTGTTTTGTATTTCAGGTGCCTCTGAGCCATGTGAAGTTCACCAGCATGAAAGATTCAAAACTGCAAAGCTCGGAAAAGATGTGATACTGAAATGTTCAACTGTAAGTATATGGAGCGGTAGAGTGTGGTATAAACTGGGCACCAGCAGGAGTCTACAACTGATCATATCGACGATAAAACTTGTCGAGACAAGTAAAGTAAATCGTTATTTAATTCAAACTTCTCCTGATGAAACCACTTTGACCATAATGAACATGGCAGCAGAGGATGTCGGCACATACTACTGTGGAATACTCGGCAATTTTAATATTAGCTTTGGATCAGGCACTGTTCTGAAGTTTGAGGGAGAGTCAAAGGTCATGCAGTCTGTGCTCCAGAGTCCAGACTATATCAGAGTGCAGCCAGGAGACTCTGTGACTCTCAGCTGTTCATTTAACACCAGCCTCTGTTCTGAAGAAGACCCCAGTGTCACCTGGGTTAAAACATCTGCTTCTGAAATGATTTCCTGGAACAATATCAGTGAGATTGTGTGTGACATCCACTCAAACACTAAGGAAACTTTATGTGCTCATAACATGACCTTTGGCGACATCACATCTACAGCAGATGGGATCTACCTCTGTGTGGTGACTGCCTGTGGACACATGCAGACGGGGAAAGGGACCAGGATACATGTGCAGGGTAAGAAGAAATGTATTTCCTTTCTACCACTTTAATACTGCTCTACAAATGTGCTTGCTTCCATGTTTCCCATTGATTTCTGCCTTATTAGTGTTGTACTGTCACTCTTTAAAATGCACTATGCCAGAGATTCAACTGGCATAGTGTGGAACATTAACCCTCTTGTTTTCTGTTTGCAGGTGGTGGCCTCTCTGAGTTTGACCTTAGCCCGACTGTCATGGTCTTGACTGTGCTGAACGTTGTTTTCTGTGTGGCTGTGGTCGTCCTGGTGTGGGTGGTTTACAGCTACAGGAAGAATCAACATACAGGTACTGAGCACATTCACGTCACAAACACACGGGAATGTTATTTATCTCACTTTAGCTGTATTTACATGCACACAAAAACATCAAATCATTTTGTGGTTACTGGTGATTACTGGACCAGATTACAGTTATATATGATCTGATGTCTGACTGTTGCAAAATTATAACATTATAACATTTTTTGTTTTATTTTTTTATTATTAACAGCAAAATCAGCTGATTTCTTTCTGATTATGGTCCTTCTGATTACTGTACAATTGACATGTTTAAATTGTCATAAAAGGTCTAGAAATCTGAAATAGCCAGTTCACTTCTGTGCTAGTAGACAAAAAATAACACACAACATGTTAAAGGCTGAAAGAGTTATTTTAAATTTCAATGGATTTTGTCTTCAAATAGGTCAAGGTCAACTTTATTTTTATAGCACATTTTAAGAACGTGTGAAACGTGGTATACAGTCCAAAATGATAATTACAGAATGAGAAAAACTGCAATCAGTAAAAAGACACAACATAGCAAATAAAGCAGTTACTCTAAAAATTCATTATTTACAGGTCTTGAACCTATTTCCATGTATCTGAGCAAAATGTGCACTGCAGATAAATTGTTTAAGCAGCTCTGGAGGTCAAAAGTCAACTGCCTGACATTTCTAATTATAATGTGTTTTATTATTTCTGATAATGGGAAAATTGTTGTTAACTTTATTCTAGTTATCTGACTTTCTCTGACCATGTAACTCACTGTAACATCAAATAAATCTCCATTATCCCTGTTATAGAAGACTCCAGCCGTGGATCTCATGGTGAACAGGTCATTGTATCGTTTTCCTTTTATTGAATATTTGTGAAATCTGAGGATATATTCATTGAGGATTTGCATTGTTTTTTGCAGGTTGAAAGAGAGGTTACTTATACAGGGCTGAATGTGATGTCCTGGAGCGCCCCCCACAGGTCAAACTTAGCAATGCCAAGACAGGATACAGTGGTTTACTCTCAAGTGAGGAACCAACATGACTGATTTGCAGAACCAAAAACAAGTTATTTTTTAAAAGTGCAAAAATTTTGAATGATTTTAGCATTTTCTTTTCATCATAATGATGAAATATTGGAATATTGTAATAAGTAAAAAATGTTACTGTAATCGTGATGTTGTAATTTGAATGTATTGTAGCAAACAATTTAGAATTTGATTTTGTGCTGTAACGCAAGACTAATTATTTACTAATTACATGAACAATCTAAAAATATTTCATATGTAAGTTGACTATTACATGAACTGCTCAAACTATTGTAGTTAACTAGTTATTGTATAGAAAATCTGCCACTTTCTGAATCTCCATCAAGATATTTTTTTTTGCTTTGTTCCACATAATAGCAGTAAACTTACCTATGTGGAGAGGAGACCTAACTTTAACAGTAAAAATCCAAAGATCGCATGTCAAAGTTTTTCAGCAATAAAAATATCTGTAATTTAACAAATGTAAGATATTCAGTAGGAATGCACCAATACTGTATATTCCATGCTGATACTGATCAAGGAAAATACGCTGGATGGGGCAATTACTAGCAAATGTTGCCCCAGAAATGTTATACTGCTTGAATTTGTATTCATACAAAGTAGTTCAACGACATACTGTATATCAGCTGTTGTGACTTCCTGTAGGCATCCATCAGACTGACCACGCTTTTTGTACAGGTCTTTACTGTATTGAAAAAAGACACCAAGATGTTCCAACTGGATCAGTTTTGTAGTAAGCTATCTGATTTGATGGAAATAACTCCTAATGCTAGTATCAGTTTATATCAGGTATGAAAAGATACTAAAAGTAAAAGTATCAATATGGATATCAAAATAAATTTTTTTTGAAAGCTCATACAAGTTTTTTAACATAGTAGTTTCACTTTAAATTGTTGCTTTGTGAGATCTTTACCAAATACATTTCAAGGTGTGATTGTTTTTATCTGCTCCTGATGCAGTACATTAACAGACACACAATGACCAGTAGCAGCAGCACCCCCATCCTGGCTATGGACAACCACACCAAAACTACGATGTGGACTTTTGGGTCTCTATCTTGGTCTCCGACTTCTTTGCTGACCTGTAGAACTGTTCCATTCCCAAACAGGACTTCCCCGCAGGAGGCCACAGCACAGTAGTATGTGCCCGCATCTGCCCTGCTCACGCTGGGCTTCTGCAGGTGGTACGTGCAGCTCTGAGCTCCAGATTTGGGGCCGTGTGGTTTACAGTGAGGCCCGTGGGTGTGTAGAAGGCCCAGTGCAGAGCCCTGTTTGAGCCAGTAGATGCTGTGTTCCTCTGTGCATGCTCCTGTCCTCACGGAACAGTTAAACGTTACAGAAGATCCAGCGGCTGCCCAGGCTAATGCAGGCTCCTGGGTCACATGTTTGGAGGTCGACTCTGTGGGATCTAAAAAAACAAAATAATGAAGATAATTTGGGAAATTTACTAGTTATTCAACAAACTGATTAAAAATATAGATATAAGTCCTGGTAGAGGGTGCTGCCTTCTTAGAGTATGATCATCACATCCTAGAATCTGAAAATCACCAATGCCAATAATAAGTTTGTGTGGCAGTGTGACCTGCCCCTTTAAGACTGTTCTCATTGGCCTCAGTGACCTATGCACTTCCCAGGTTCACTGCTGTACCTTCGCATCCTCCACTCTTCAGTGCCATAGCCTGTTACTTGGCGCAGCATGTTATGCTCCGTACACATGATCGCTGGTCCAGGATAGTTGCAGTACTGCTGTCCAAGCTCCGCAATGCACATTGAGATATACAGAAGTATTTATGCACATGCCCTCTCAATTACTGGTAAAATAAATGTATCTCTTATTTAAAAATGGAACCTTGCCTCAAAAACAAACCAGTGTGACCTTTTTGGTTGCTTTCTGGGCTATGCACAGTGGCGTTGCTGATTGAAATTTAGCTATTTTATTTACCCTTCTTGATCAGCCCCGTCTTGCCACATATGTGTGTATACAGTATATACTGTTTTATATATACAGTACACAAAACGTACACTTGAAAACACATCACATCTCAATGTGAAAATAAATAAATGAGGTTTCTGCTTTCATTTGTACCTTTACTCAACTCCAGTAACAACACTGAAGTGGTCTTGTTCTCTAGTATATGTTTCTGTAGGATCCCATAGACTGAAGTGTGTCTTAGCTACTACATACCAATGCTGTGCCCATGATTTCAGCATCTGTTGTCCAAACACCACATTTCTTCATAACACTTTAAGCCATATACTCATTGATGTTCCATTTCCAGTAAATATGCAACTCAGGGCCCAAAAATAACAATTGCCATCACCTTGGGTCTTATGCACTCTCTTTGGTACCATTAATTCCTTTGGTCTCCCAGAGTAAACAGGGTTTGCATGTTCATGCCTCAGCCAGATTTTTTCTTGCCATAGCTGACATGGGGCAGAACATCTGAGAAACTCTAGGCTTCTTATTTGGCTGGAGATCTTCTGGTTGGAGCTGCTAGCCTAGCACCAGCAACCTCTGCAAATACAAGAACTGGATGGAATATTTGTGTAATATAAGTGTCTCCACACATCTCCAACACTCGGGCTCACTAGGAAATGAGGTCCTATGTCCCAAAATGATTTTTGGGGTGAAGTTTGGCCTGGGGGGTGTTAAATGCCCTGGAGGGAAAATCAGCCTAGGCCAGTTTGCACCTGGAGGGAAAATGGCCAGGGCCAGTGAATTCTGGCCTGTTACACCGGTGTGAATGTCTCTGAAACAGACTTCATTAGAGTGGCATGAGTTTCATGTTATTATTCAGAATGTTTATGTTTATTGATGTTTGGTCGAACATTTGGCTCTTGTTTTGCTCTATAGCTCTTGTCCACTACTTTACAAGTTGGGGCACTCCCACATCTTATAACTTATATCTGCTGTTATATTGTGAATTATGAAGCATTTACCCTTTAAGATGCTAATTAGACTGTGTAAGACTTAAGCAATGCAGTGACAATGGTATGTCATAATATAGGAATAAAGTTGTAATATAGTTGTTATAATGTACGCACTAGTATCAGAAGTTTACTAAGTTCACTCTAGGAGGTTGTGGACCAGAAATAAATAAGCAATGAAACAGTAGCTTAGAATGCAGGAAAAGTGTATTTTTTTAGTGCAAAGTGAACAATATTTAAATATATGTACTGAGAGCCAGGGACTTTACCAGGATCACAAACTATCATCATTATCAGCACTAATCCAAAAAACAATGGGCAACAGTCAATCAATCAATAAACAGCACCAATAGTAATTAAATAACTCCATATATTAAAACTCATCCCAAACTTGCGTGCTACTGTGAAAGGATAACACCTGTGCAACAGGTCCATTTGTGAAATTCCCTTGCTCCTAAATATTCCAGTATTTCTAAATGTTAAATCGAGACTATATTAATCATCAATGCTGCTTTAGTGGTAATTCCTTAGTCATTAGTAACATAAACTTATTGGTTTAGGCCACATTTGTTCACATTTAACACACGTGACCTGACTTGATATACCAGGTATACACATATATACACATGTACCACACCCCAGTAGGTAAACATGGACCTGGAAGCTTCTCTCTACCTGCTTAAATGGATAATGTGGAAAATTGGTGGTGTTCAGGGAAAGCGGTTTGTTTTACAGTATGTACACCTGTCCTCCAATGCAATGCTGCACACAGCCATAGGATATACTTGTAAGAGCAGGCAGACACACCACCCAAAGGTCCATCTAGATCTTGGTGTTGATATTCTTGGAGGCACATGTCCTCTCTAAACTCAGTTAAAGGCATCCAGATATGATGCAGACTCTCTCCAAAGAGGCACAGGTGCACAGTGCTGCACAGCCACTGCCCAAACACCACTCTTCTCCAGTGACACTCAAGCAAACAAGCAGGTAGAGCAGCCCCGGGACTATGTTACCAACCTGAGTGTGTGGAGTGCACCTCGGGGCCATTTGTATTGCTGTATTATAAATGAATGCTTTTTTTAAGGTTCCATTGTGCCAAATAAATGCAGTTTTATTATTATTAAGGTTTTATGATATATATGTTTCTCAATTGGCGGCACGGTGGCTGAGTGGCAACACTCAGGCCTCACAGCAAGAAGGTTGCGGGTTCAATGTGTCAAACTCGTGTCTGGGTTTCCCCCATCATCCAAAAACATGCAACACCCTATGAACAGGGAGTGTAATGGGCAGTGCTGCCCCCGCGACCCACCCGGATTAAGCGGGAGAAAATGGATGGATGTTTCTTAATTATAAGTAAACAAAATCAACCTTACACTTTAGGCCTCACAGTGATGGTGTCCATCTGTTTTGAAGCCTTTTGTGCCCACATCCGGTATCGTAAAATGGAAAACATCCATAGATATTGCCGTCATTTTTCAATTCATTATTCATTAAAATAAAAAGTCACTCATTATTTGATATGTAATTGCCGTTTCTGAACACATGGCACTACATAAATACCAAATAGCCGCAGAACAGCAGCTGTGCTCTGGCTTATGCTCTTCTCACCATGAGCAGCTCTGTTCAGAAACAATCCTTGTGACACACAAACTATGTTGGTCTTTTAAAAGCCTAAATAGCCTAAAGAAATCTGCTTTCTAACCTAAAAGAGAAAGCTAATGCTGAGTGTCAAAATATTTTACATGCCAATAATATTTAATGGGGTGCAGCCTAATGAATATTGTTAAAATACGGTCTAGTCATAAATATTTGTGAATTTACCTTACATATTTCATACCAAAGTACAGTGTAGCTAAGATAGGAAAGACAGCTAAAGACTGAAATAATGCAGGAAAAAAAAGAAAGAAAATGTTAAAGATAGAAAGTAATTTTTAAATTACCGGTAATTGTACTTTAAATAGGTCAAGTTTATATAGCACATCTATATGTATATGTATGTATAACCTGTACAACCTCTATACAGAATACAACCTACTTGGTGCCGGATGTGCTGAAGAGTATGAAATGATAGTTACAGGTTGAGAAAAAGCTGACACAAAGACGCATGTAAAAATAACAATTAAACTATTATCCAATGTAACAAGCACAAACTGCTATATGTATATATACATATACCAGTATATCTATACCCACCTATCCTTGTCACAAACCAAAAACACAAAAAAAAAGAATGATCATTCACTTCCAAACTTACCGTGGACATTGAGAAAAATCCCTTGTCCAAACTCCACTATGTTGTTATGGGAGCTGCCGCAGAAGTACAGAGCCATGTCTTCAGGCTGAACGTTGGAGATGTGAAGATGATTCTGTCCCTCCTGCCTCTGGACGGCGAATCGTGGGTGCTTCTCCAGCCACACCAGCATCTTAGACGGGGTATCAAACTTGTAAATGGTGGACAGGACCACGGGGCGACCTCCCAGCGTCTGCCTGTACCACGAGTAATGGCTGGCCACCTGGGTGCTGTTGTAGTAACACTTCAGAGTCACGCTGGTCCCAACTCTCGCCGAAGCAACCCCCATGTCTTGAATCACAGATGAGTGGGCTACGGCCGCCATCTGAAAAACTGAAAAACAGAAATTGTACTTTAGGCAATGACAAGTATCGCTAAAACATAGGTAACATAATTAAACATTTTACACAAAAAATTTCAAAGATTAAAGGATTAAAGGTACGTTGTGTAACTTTTCTGGTGGAGAGTTGGTTGAATGTTTTTCTCTATGGAGGTGTTATTGCTTGGTCTGGAATGTTTCACAGTATGGCATTAAAGCTTTCTATCATCATGGAAACCAAAGCGGACCAAGTAAGATCTGTGGAGATCCGATCCCGCTCACAGCCAGAAAGCCTGTTTTTCTAGGTATTTTTGAGCAATCAAGCCATCTGTAATTGAATAGATGTAAGACAGAAATGTTTAATGTTAACTGAAATATGTTTAAAGATCTTTGTTTTTTCCACTCATAGAGACCTAAGGATCATTAAAATACCACCTAACATCGAGGTAGAGCTATTCTATTAGAACGCAGCGCTACCTCCTGTATTTTTGTAATTTTCTGGCAAATTTGTTTGCACAAATTGACACTAACCTGATTAAACCTCACCACCAAATTAAGTAATAATTAGAAAAACATTATAACCTGTCCTATGAAATTAAATGTGAAATTTTAGTATCAAAGTTTATTCTAGCAGGAAGAAAGTAATCCTTGTGTGTAAATGTTTCTTGCAATTTGGATGAAATTTTCCCTGTTGATGACATAGGTAGAGGGATTCCATTTTAGATCTTTACTTCTTGTATTTTTGTCATTTTTTGCCAAATTTGTTTCCACAAACCGAGACAGTAACCTAATGTAAAACTATGATAAAAACTTACCACAGGGCTTGTACTACCATATTCCCACCAAACAAAGTAATAATTATAAAAACATGAAAACCTGTCACATGAAATTAAATGTGAAATTTTGGTGAAACTTACCAATGGCGTATAAGAGCGGACGCATGTTAGCAGAGGGAGGTCGGGGAAGCGTTTTGAGCATTTGTGCTGACATCTGCCTAAAAAGAGCATGAGCGGTTTCTAAAGGGGTCAAGTAAAGTCTGACACATTTTAGCAAGAAATAAGCAAATGTAGAGGTAGGAAATGTCACACCGCAAAAATGCACAACACCAATTGTTACAAATTAGGACATGTAATACAGATGTTT